>PNEQ01058628.1:0-48633 GCA_003012365.1 Medauroidea extradentata | reverse complement strand
ATATGTAACATGGTAGGAGGTCAGGTTAGGTTAGGTTATGTTAGGTTAGGATAGGATAGGTGCGGTAGCACTCTTAATGGTAATACTTGGAAATGGAGACGGACTAAACCAGTAGTACATACAACACTAATGCTATCTAGCAGACGACACTAGAACCAAGAAGATTGGTGTAGCTACTAGCTCTCCTGGTGGAAAGACTTAGCACCAAAGTCTTAGTAATCAACGTCATCTAGGAGACTACCAGTAACTACTGGCATACCTACCTATAGGGCAGCTATAAAACTAATTTAAAAAAACAAGATGGAGGGTGGAGCTAATGAGGGTTGCTAGGTATTAAGAAAACGGACACTAGCCAAGATGGTGGGAAGTCCACACACAAATAATTACGAGACACATACTGAATATATCCGGTGATCCGGCTCCTAGGCTCCTGGAATAGAACCGGCATTACTACACTACTCTTGGTATCTTCAAAAAAAGTTCCCAAGTCCTGGACTTGGCAACTTTTACAACTTCCACATATATCTACTAGCTTGTTTAACGTATTTATTGTGTAGTACTTGGTTCCTTTTGTTCTTGACAGCCAAGATAATACTTTGGAGAGTCGGTATCTCGTATAACGTGAATTTTCTCAAAAAGTGGACTTGGTTTCTTATGCCAATTACCGATTCATTTACTTTAAGCAGTAGTCATATTGATGTCGTATGTTTACTCTGAGATATGTAAGTCTGTGCGTCAGTATTTTCAAGCTTACAAATATGGCGACTTGAAGTTTATATATCCCGTTAAAGTATACAGAATGTAATGTGTGTGTGTGTGTGGAAGGCAGTGGCCTGAGACGCGCCGCCTACCCGCACGTGAGAGGCTCAAAAGCAACAGAGCAGTAAGGTCGACCTTTAAGCGCGCACCAAATGCCGCGTCGCCTAAACGAGTAAAGCGCTCTATTATCGCACAAGCTTCCCGCCGAACGGTTTTTACTACAGGACATTAAGCAGTGACCACATAAGTTTATTGGTGGAAAGTCTGCAGAAAAGTTCAGTGCAGGTCGCAACCTGAGTTTCACGTACATCCAGTTAGTAAATTTTGAAGTACGGCAGTCTGAAAAGGCTGTTTTTAGCCACGTTGGAGGGCTTAGAAACAGTGTTTTTAATGAGCGTGGCATCTTAGCAATGAGGTTCCGACCTTGTATGAAGTTTGTTTTCTTTTCGTAGGTTGGCACAATGTGCACACGTGGAATATTTTCGTAGAAAAAAACCTGTATATGAACACACTGCAATGCATTTGAAGCGTGGAATAGGCGGCCGCCTTAAGATAGGGTTGCATGTTGCTTTGTATACGTATAAAGCCTTGGAATGTAACATACACGAAATTTCTGTTCGTTTACACAGATAATGAATAAAATTGGACAGAACATGAATATGATATGCAAAAAAAATTTCAACACGATGTTTCGTTTTAAAATGAAAATGATCTATAATTCTTTGTATGAGACATATTATGCGGGAAATCTACTTTCGCAAAAGTAGTTTACAGTCTTCAAAAAATTTTGTGAGAATTTCATATTTTAGTTGTTATACTCTGTATGTAGTCAGCTGCTGTCAGCGGGATGAAATAAATAAATTAATGAAAACCTAAACTAGAGCAAATACAAAAAAAAATCTGACACCCAGTGTTTGAAAGCTTTTTACTGCAATTTTTGTAAGACAAAATCAACTTGGTACAAAAATTAATTCGTTTCGGCTAGTTAGTTCATAGATGAAAATTCGGTTAAGTACTTAATTAGCTTCAACTGAATATTTTTGTCTTGAAAGAACAATACAATCATAGTAAAACGAATTTTAACAATACTGAAAGACCAACTTCTTATATCTGCTCTCGTTTTAAGCTTAAGTGTCACAAAAGCAATGGAAATGAGGGATCGTACCAAAATTTACATCATGGCTAAACAATTGTACTCTTTTGTTTCATACCACTAAAAATGTAGTTTTATCAAAAGTTTAAAATGGCAAAAACACCCAGATTTTTCAGTTTCTACACAACATGTGATTTTCCACCATCGATTTCTTTATCATCAACGTTACTCCAACCACATTCTCGTCTTCAGAAGGACGCTACTCCTATGGACGAATTTTCACGTTTTATCGGGAGCTGCTATAATTATTAATAGATAGTCTATGTGGTAATTATTTTTGTACGAATTGCCTATTACTACTTATCTAATGAATTCATATCACCGGAGCATGTGAGCTGTTTCTTAGTTTACAGTGGTATAAAAATGAAATTAGATACATATATTGAAGCTAAATATTGTATAAATTTCAATTACATCAATTCAAAAAATATATAATATAGTGTTCTAGTACTCAAAATTATGAAGTAGTACATCTCCAGAACTTCGAAACGCGATTGCGATCTGACAACAGCGTGCGCCATAAGCCCTGTACTGCAATCTAAGTTTAAGACGCTCTATACGTCTGCACAGGTTTCGTCACGAATGCCAGGGAAGTGAGAGAAAGAAGAGAGAAGAGAAGGCAAGGTAAGGACAGTTCAAGTTCATGTGCCGATTAAGGAGGCGTGGTGGGGAGGTGGAGGTGGAGCTTGGTCAGGTTCTGATACTAATGTCAGTAAGGCTGCTTAGCTTGAAGAGGTGAGAGGAGGAAGGCAATGTCAGTTCAAAGTCATGTTCTAGTGTTGGTTGAACGGAGGAAGGGGGGAGGATAACTTGGACTGATTCTGACACAAACACCAGCGATGGAAGTTTGGGCGGCGAGGGGAAGGCAAGGCTATGTGCTGTGATATGATAAGGGCTGGTAGGGCAGTGTGTTTAGCTAGGTCATGTTCTGATGCAAATGTAAGTGAGGGATGGTAAGAGGGGAAATGAACTGTAAAACTTCATAGCTAAAATAAACTAAATTTAGTTCCTTGCTGCAAGTCGGGTACTGTCTGTCATGTTTGAGAGCCAAAGAATTGTGCGTAAAGCAATGAAAAATTTAATTTAGTTAACTGAATCGATCGAAAATCATTTGAGCATAGCTAAGAGCGTGTGTCGGCTCGGAGACCTATAGGATTGTTTTTTTTTTTTTTTTTTTTGTAATTGAAACAATTTTTTTAACTGGTCGATTGAAACATATGTGATGCATGTATGTTTATTTAAAAAAAAATAATCTTATAAACGATCGACTGAACTTATCGGATATCAATCAAGCACGGGGTGGAAGCAATTTTTATATTTTAATAATTATATAATATTGATTGATAATATGTGTATAGAATTTATATTAATTTATACTAAAAATGTAAAGGGGGATATTCGGCCTAGACTGTCCGAAAAAAGTAATGGGTAAAGAATATGTTAGTACATAAAAAATAATAATGTTTGGAAATTTAAAAATTTTGTATATTATTTTGAAAATTTTTAAAAAATTGTTTAGAACCTTTTTAAATTTTTTTGAAATTTTTGATATATTTTGAAATTTTTACAATTTTGAAAATTATTTAAAATTATTTGCATTCGAGACCATGTTGACAAGATCAAGGTCAAATATTAGATCCTGCCAGGTGGTGTCGGATTACCGGAAGGCGGGTTGATTCTCACTCGGCCATGTCACCTCTCTCGAAATTGAGACTATCCCGTATCTATTTTTGAACTTTGCTACGTACCCGTTACAGTTAAATTGGTGCATGTTTCCTTGCCTTAATTTTCTATTTCGTTGCTTCTGTTTCACATACGAAAGAACATTAACGCCGATCCCGGAATTATGGCTAAATTGTTAAAATTGAATAACATTTATTGCGCCTGCCAGTTTAACATAAGTTTATGACGTCCGGCACGACCGACTGTTGCTTCGGTATGTGTTCAACAGACAAGGGCGAAGCCAGCTGTGCCCCGTCTACGTCAGTTTGCTGCTGTGATGCCAGGTACGCGTTGATTGTATAGGCAGTCACGTGTGTTGTGTTTAGCCGGGAACGTTCGGTCTTTACGTATCTATCCGGTTCGCAAAACTGTTTATAATAGATAGCGTCAATGTAGTAAAGAGGACGTCGATGTTCGTGTATGACGTAATTTTATTATGATTGGACGATGCAAATTGACTGGGAGTAGATTTTCTACACTAAAAAAGCGTCCTTTTTATCCGAGAATTACGCTCGGATTTCTGGGGCGTCATGCTGGAGCTCATCAGAGAAGTTAAGTATATGTTTGGTTGAAATTTGGAGTTTTCAGAAATTATGTGCCCATTTATGGAAGCAAAAATTTGAGACTTGGAACTATTTAAACCGAATAGATTTACATTCTTCAAGGAAGATTTAAAAATAACACTACGTTTTATCAGTAAGCATGTCTGTTGGAATATTTAATAACCCATTTTTTACATTAAGACATAGTACATATTGAAATCTTGTTAAAAGCATTCAATGCAATGTGTAGAATATTTTTATGTAGCCGAAATTTCAATAATGTTGCGAGGGTGTTACGGTGTAAGTATTTTGTGTAGAATTTCCCAGTAATAAATATTTGTACAATTATTATATACAATATTTGATCATAATAAATGTCATATATTTACCTACGTCTCATTTTGTCTGGACGGTGTGTTATCAATTTATTGAGACTACCCGCTATAGTTAACTAGGATGGGTCGAGTGCCGCCCCCGTTACAACAAAATTGATACCTTTTTTTAAGTGCATAGATTTTTGTATTTAATGGTTGGATCAATTTTTTTAGTCACATATTTAGAGAAACTGCTTTCAAATTTGTACTTTGATTATTCTATTTTCTCCCTTAATAAATCAATGTTTTTCGAGTTTCGTCTTTTTCTGAGGATCTGTCGTCACTAGGCTGAGAACAGAGGATGCATATAATGTGTGTTATCCTTGGGGATGTCTTGAAGATAAAGGGTTTTCTCAGGGGTTCTCTCGGACACCACCAGGGGGTATTTCAAAGCTGCATACTCTGCATCTCAGGGTTAGGGCTTTTAGGAATTAGATTTGTAAGGGGATGTCAGAGTCGTGGGACTTAGTTTATCGTTTGAGCAAAGCTGAATTACGACAGTTCTTGTATAGGACGAAAGTGACACTGCCTCAGAGCTCCACAGAAGGGCCATCAGGTTGTGTAACATTGTTAGGGAGAAGATATCTCGAGAGATAACGGGTTTTAATTTGGGACGTGTGTTAATTGTGCATTTTCTTCCTTTTTGTCTTAGGTGCGATTGTAAGGGAAACTATCTTGTTTTGATTGTTACAGCTGTTTTTTTTTTTCATTTATGTGCTTTAGATTTGTGAACTGAATGTGCAAGATGTCTACAGGGTGGATTCAGAAATTATCGAAAGCATCGCTAGAGGCTATGCTTACCGATGCATGCTGGGGAGGAGGTACTAGCGGAGGATGGCATTGACCAACTGCGCATCAAGGCATATGGTTTAGATAAATGGTCTACACGGGATGGTGATAAGAGTGAGTCGGAGTCTTTACAAATATCCTTAAGTAGGATACCACTGGAGCTTCAAAATAAGGTTCCTGTGTTTGAATCGACTCATTTAAATGAAGTCACACAATTATTAGTTCGCCTTAATAAGGTGTTGTGGTTGGAATTTTGTTATATTCAGACTATGTATGCCTTAGCTTTTTTTAAATGTACCTGAGCTGTTTCAGCCTATTTTTGTCAATTTTGTAAGGAAGGTTTATTGTTTGACAAATAATCGCATCATTGTTTGGAACTAATTTCATCTGATCATATTCTCCTGAAATTGTGTTTACAGCTGATGGAAAAACATCAGTAGCCCAGCTATACAGTGCATGAATTTATTAAATAGGTTATGGGCTTAGTTTCTGTCTTATGAATGTCTTGTGAAGAGTCTTATTTAACTGAACTCATGTTTCACAACATGTTCCCTGGACTTATTCGTTTCTTTATGTTTGTGGATGAGTCTACCACTGTAAATCATTTACTTAATCTAGTGACTGATGTGGAGAGAACCATTAGAGAGTGTGCTGAGTGGAGTGAAGGAAATGTGTTTAGGCCCAAATGGGTAGGAAAAGGACAAGGTTAACATTTACGTAATATTTACTCAAACTTAGCAGCTATGCAAGTGCATGAGCATCCTGAGCCGATGCTCGTTCACACTGTTTGTGAGAGAAAATAATTAACAGGGACTCGTTATACCCAGACTAGTTTTGATAATAGTAAGGGTAAAGTTTTCGTAGGTAATGCTTTCCAAATGTGCAGCACAAATATAGCAAGTAATAAGGAGAAAGAGTACCATACCTTCTTATACAATGTTCAGTGTTATATTTGGGGCAATTTAGGTCATTTACGGGCCAAATGACCCACGCGTCTTCAGACTGGGGGTGTTCTTACAATACAAAAATTTACCTTGGTAAGCAAACATGGTTTGTTGTATGCTATGCAGATTGGAAATAAAATATAGGTTTTAGCTACAGTTGATTCTGGAGCTTCTTGCTCTTTAATTGGTCAAGGATTTTGTAATTACGTAGTTGTATAGGATATTACCAAAAGTGTCTGTATCACTTAGAAGAGGAGAAATAATTTGATTTTCTTTATCTGGTGGTGGATGATATATTCGGAGAGTCGAGGCATTTTTAATGTTAAGTTCGGATTTTTTCGTGGAAATTTTGGTTTAGAGTGCTGCCTGGACTCTGTCGTGATATATTAGTGGGTTTGATTCCTACGGAAAATGCATTTATTGACATGCCAAAAAAATTATTGGTGTTTGGTTTTTGCAAAAACAGTCCTGTTGCCTTGTCCACTAGATGTATTTTGCTCAGACTTATGAAGGTTGAAGTTCTTATGGATTCTCAGAAAGCAGAATTGCGGGTTTTAAAATCTAAGTATTCTGATGATATCATTGCAAAGATTGGGCATTTTACACAAAATCCTATTATTTAATTAGAGTTGATGGTATTCCTGTTACTTCTGCTCCCTATCAGGTTTCTCCTCCTAAATTGAAAGCTTTTCGGGAGTTAATTGAGGATTTAGAATATTAAGATATAGTGGAAAAAATCCTGTAGCAATTATGCTAGTCTGTCTTTTTTGTTAACAAAGAAATTGCCTGATCAGTATAGACTTATCTGTGTTTACTAGGCGGTGAACAATAAAGTTTAAGTTGACTCTTACCCTTTGCTCACATTTGATTTTTTTTTCCAACATTTGAGAAAGGCAAAATATTTTACCGTATTGGATCTTAATTCCACATTTCTACAGGCTGGTTTGCATTAGGATTATCGGGATTTACTGGCGTCTGTTACCCCCTGGGCACATTATCAATGGACTCGAATACCGATGGGGTGAATTGTGGTCCACATGCAATGTTCACTTTGTTTACATACATTGATGTTGTTTGTATGTACAGTGGAACTTTTGAGGAGCACTTGGAATATTTGCGTATTGTCTTTACAGCTTTTCGTAATGCTGGGTTGACTCTCAACCCAGACAAAATTACTTGGGCAAAGCTCTACGTGAATTATTTGGGGTTTATTATTTCTGAAGGAATGCTAATATTGGGTCCTGAATTTATTAGGCTTGTTGTAAGTTATCCTGGGCCGAAGAATGTCAAGTGATTTAGGCATTTTATTGGTATGGTTGCATTATGCTAAATTTATTCCTGACCTTGCTGAAATTGCTGCTCTATTAAAACGGGTTAAAGAGGAAAGGGTGCGAGCATATTTAGACGAAAGGTCATAATCATGAATTTCTTAAACTTAAAGAGAACTTGTGTTCCCCTCCAGTACTGAATTTGCCAAACTTTGACAAGGGTTTCATTCTTAAGGGGGGTGATAACTCAAGGGCAGTGGGAACAGTCCTGGAACAAGAAATAGCTCAGGTTATGTCCCCATAGCATGTACTAACAGAGTGCGCAGCCTTGCTATTCCTCTTAGGGGCATCTTGAAGAAAAAAGATTTTCTCACATGTTTCCTCGGACACCACAAGGGGGCGTAGCAAAATACTTGTTCAATACATACACAACCATACTAATCACACTGCATTTGTTGCATTAGTATTGTCCATGATGAAACAATACATAGTTTGATTTGTGCTGATTGTTTACAGAAGCAGACGATATAGAGGCTCTAAACCTGAGTACATGGAAACAAGTCTTTCACTTCGTGATATATTGCCTTTGAACCCGAAACATTATGACAAAAATAAAGCACCTAGATATCAAGGACAACCAACGACTGTGTATTTTCATGTCACCGTTCTTTCACTGGATTCAATAAATGAAGAATCAATGGTGAGTATTATTGCAATAAAATATATTTGAAATCGTTTTATATCACAAATTAAAGTAATTATAGTCATAATGCCATGAATTAATTTCATTAAGTTAATAAAATGTTTCCCCCCGAGGTAATTCGCAAATTGATATACTTAAATTGACTCAGTAATTTTTAGTGCTTATTTCTTTAAATTTGTGAATCGTCAAAGTCACTCAAACTCATCTCTATTTTAGCTCAAGAATTTTACTATAAACTTTATTTATTAATTGTTACATTGTGTCCTGTAGAGCTGCAGACTATAAATACTGCCCAATTTTATTCAGATTTTACTCTTACTTCACTTGAAGACGGGGGCAAATGTCAGCTTCTGAAAAGTCAGTGAAACTCTTCAGAGATGGAGTCCAACGTGACTTCCACACCCAATAGGCGTTTTAGTGCAACAGAAAACTTTATAATTCTTTCCTGGCTTTATGGTGGGAAAATTGTGTTAAGCCAAATGTTCGTAGATTGTTCAATAAACACACCTATTGGCATCCTCAGTTAAGATGCCACACACGCTTATTGTGAAATGCTGTTCAGGGAACAGCATGTACAAGAAATATGCGGTTTTGATGTTGCATTGCAGTTACGGGAAACGAAACAGACATTACTTAACCTTCATTCAGAGCAGCTAATTCGCCACAATATTCTGTTGTACTATAAAAGTGTTACTGATGAGGAAAGCATAGTGTCTCAGCTCTAGTCATAGAAAGGAAACAAATACATCAGCGAATGATAAATGTCTGCCCATTACAGAGACTTTGTTTTATGGTCTGGCCAATGTAGTATGACAGATATCGTCACTGATCTTTTCCCCAACTATATTTGAAGTATTGTATTGATCTGCCTTGTATCAACACTGCAGTGTTATGACCATGTTAACCGGCCTCGATGGACATGCTTGTACCTAAATGTGACGATGCTGAAATTTCATGAGTTGTAACTACCATCGTGCTCGTCGTTCTCCTGGGCCTGATGGCATCCAAATTGAACTTTGGATATCTTTTGGGATGTTATTGGTGTGAAATTTTTTGTGGTTTTACATGACATACTTACATGGTGCAAGTTGTGCACTTCGTAGAAACAGGGCATTATAGGCGTTATTCCTAAAATGCGCTCTCCACGATGTCCGGACGAAATTTTAACGATTTCTTTGTTGTGTACGGACTACAAAATCCTGACACGACTCTGTACTGCACGTATATTAATCTTCGGCAAGAGGAAACTTGTGGTGTCTCAAGCATGTCGATAATTCACTGAGAACTGGCCATGCACATTTCGTGACTTTTACGACATAAGTGGTTTCCCTTAAGAGGAAGTCTGCAGCTACGAAATTACGAGCACAGAAGTTATCTATATAAATATGGGGCATCATTCTTGTACTACAAACATCATTGATCAACATCTTTATACTGTCCACACTGTGGTACTTTCCCAATATTTTTCGTTTCCCTCATACATAAAATGCTCAGTTACTAGAATACAGTAAATGAATTGTGTGGCATTCGTACAATTTTTAAACAGCTTGACTACAGCTTTATAAACCAATATCTGCTGGAGGTCTGTATTTGAAGGCTAGGGCCAAGACGTTTTCACGAAATAATTTTTGCAATACTTTGTTTCAGTGCCTTCTGTGTACATCAGCAGCTCTAGTTTATGTTTATTGGGTGTGTGTTGTTGGCACAGTCAAATGGAAAACTACCCTGCACAATCAGAACAACGTCAATTGCGACACCAAAGTCGTTGATTTGCTGACAGAACTCCTAGGCGCTGGGAGTTATAACATCCAATCACTGGCCACATAACCCAGCAAACACAAAGAGTACAAAACGAAATCGGACCGACTACAGCTAGCCGGAAAAGTAGACAGCGGGCCGATGTCTTTTGCCGGAGTCCAGCCGACGTCTTTTTGGACCAGCGGCAAACAGTTGGCCATCAAGTCAGAAAGCCACCATACCGATTCCAGTAAGATGTCGAAAAGACATCAGGCCAACTGTGGTTATATGTCTTTCAGGACAACCAGCCCGATGAAGACTTGATGTCTTTACAGGCACTGAACCGGAGACTGCTGGAGGTCTTTCAGGACACTGGACTGTCAACGAACAGACGTCCTTTAGGACACCAGAAAAGTACAAGCAGGACATATTTCAGGACACCAGACTGGTACCGGTTGGATATCTTTCAGGACACAGTACCAGCATCAGCTGGATGAATTTCACAACACCAAAACTAATGGTCTGGTCAGCTACCAGTAAGATATCAAATAGATGTCTTGCCATTAGCAAAGAAGATAGAGGGCCGGTGTCATAAAAGCAGCAGGCCGGTGATGGCTGAGAGTCGGTAAAGGCACCGGACTGTATACAGCTGAGTGTCGGAAAAGACACCGGGCCGTTGATGGATGAGTGTCGAAAAAGACACCAGGCCGTTGAAGGCTGAGTGTCAGTAAAGACACCAGGCCGTTGAAGGTTGAGTGCAGGAAAAGACACCGGGCCGTTGAAGGCTCAGTGTCAGAAAAAGACACGGGGTCAGTGATGGCTGGGTGTCGAAACTTGGAAGACAGGAGATGGCCAAACGTCAATATAAATGTATTTTAAAAAAGTTTCAAGTGCATGTTAAAAATGTTTTCTCTAATGATACGTCCATGTCACCACATACCTGATGTAACCTTACAGTATTAAATTTGGATGTTACATGAATGGAATGTGTTGGGCTCGAACCAGTTATCGTGCTAACCACTTTTTTTTTATTTTTAATTTTTTTTATTTTTTAAAATTTTTTAACAAAATGTTTGGTGCAGTGGCGATGCGGAATCTTCCGCATCAACACTGCACCAACCATTCCCCCCTTTAGGTTTGACATATTTCGAGTGACCCCAGCAATTTTCGTGAGACAATTTGTATGGTGACAAGGTTTGAAACTCAATGGACAAACACAAAGTAACACCCAGCCTGACCTGGGAATCGAACCCAGAACCCCTCGCACCAAAGTCGGCCGCTCAACCAACTGAGCCACGAGGGGTCGGCTTGAGTGCAGGAAAAGACACACCACTACACCACACCACATTGTTCGAATTTGCACATGAAACATATCAACAAGTAACTGTTCCAGGCATTCAGATGATTCAAAGATGAGTTTGCAGACAGGTTGTGTATACTGTGTTGGCTTATTGTTGATTAGTGGTCTACTTAGCACATAGTCATTGCACTAGTGCCATGTGTCAGTAATACACCATGAAATGAATCATTTATGTAATAATAACTTATTTTTATACACAAGCTGTTAACAATCAAAATGAAAACCGCATATCAGTGTTCTTTCAATATTTCTAAAGTATCAATAAAATTTCCTTAAAAAGACCACAGGACAGTCAGTATCATTCCCGCGTCATACAAGCACTGTCTGTAAATGTACGCAGTGCCATTAATGGCCTGATCTCTTCTTGCCTATATCTTTTATACATCCTTAAAAAAAACAGCGGGCTAGAATCTTTTTCGAGATAGAACGAAAAAATTACAGTGCACCGTTAACAGCCAGGTATCAACTAGCCAATATATTAAGTGTCTTTTAAAAAACAACAGGCAATTATCTATCTGGCGACAGATAACAGCTGTCCAGAAAAGAATACATAAATGTCTTCTTGCCAATATCTCTTAAGTGTCTTTAAAAAGACAGCAGGTTGGTACATTTTTCTCAACACATCTACTGTCTGGAAAAGGACACAGCACATTTTAACTGTTTGGTATCTTCTTGTCAATATCCTTTTAGTGTTCTTAAAAACACAGCAGACTGGTATATTAATTTTCGTTACAGATAAATGCTGTCAGAAAAAAGACTCTGCACAGTTAACAACCAGGTATCATCTTTTCCATTATATTTTAGAGGACCTTAAAATGATAGCAGGCTATTATCTTTTTCGTGAAATTTCTCACTGTCTGAAAAGGTCACTGAGCCGTTAATGGCCCAGCATTTTCTTGCTCATGTCAAGACTGCGGGCCGGTGTCTCTTTCGTAACAGATGGCTGCTATCTGTAAAAAGTAACTGCGCTGTTAACAGCACGGAGTATTTTTGTCGATTTCATTTTTAAGTATCTTGAAAGGATAGCAAGCAGGCTTCTTTTTCATTACGGCTAAAGTTTATCTAAAAAATACATTTTTCTGTTAACTGCCTGCTGTCTTTTATCATGTTGTAGACACTTGAGTACAGTTTGGACAATGGGCGAACATCTTGCTGACAGTTAACAATCACTTTGTGTTTGCTGGAAAGTGTCATAAAACTGACATCTAGAAATTGTCTATATAATAACAGTAAATATAGACATCCACTGGTTGTCTTTTCCATAACGGCATACGTGTGTATGGAAAATAAATTTTGTCGGTATCGGACATGTATCTTTTTGGCGATAATTAGGTGAGTGCCACAAAAAGACATCCCGTTGTTGTCTTTTAATGACAGTAAATCTGTGTCTGGGAAAAGACATCATGCCGGTAATGGGCCGGTATCTTTTCGGCGATAGTTTGGTGAGTGTCATAAAAAGGAAATCCACTGGTTGTCTTTTTGATGATAGCTTACCTGTGTCTGGAAAAAGACATAGGCTATTGTCGGAATCGGGCTTGTATCTTTTTGGCGATAGTTAGGTGATTGCCATAATAAAGGCCTCACATTGTCATTTTACTTACAGAAAATCTGTGTTTGAGAAAAGACGTCATGCCGGTAATGGGCCGGTATATTTTAGCGACAGTAAGGTGAGTGCCATTTAAAGACATCTACTGGTTGTCTTTTTAATGGCAGCTTACCTGTTTCTGGAAAAAGATATCTTGTTTGTATCTGGCCAATATCTTTTTTTGCGATAGTGGTTTAAGTGTCGTACAAAAAACGGTGGGCTACAATCTGTTTAACAATAGCTAACATGTGTCTGGAAAAATATATCTTGCCGATAATGGGACAATATAATTTTGTTACTGTTCGTTAAGTGTCGTAAAAAAAGACTTCGCACGGGTGTCTTTTTCATGACAGATTGCCAGTGCCTGGAAAAAGACATCATGCCGGTATTAGACGGATATATTTTTGCCGATTGTCGGTTCAGTGTCAGAAAAAGACAGCGGGCCGCTGTCTGTTAAACGACAGCTGCCCGGTGTCTGGAAAAATAAAACCTGCCGATAACTGGCCGATGTCTTTGATTCAAAATTGGTTGAGTGTCGGAAGAAGGACATCAGGCAGGTGTCTCTTTAGTGACTGCTGACTGGTGTCTGGAAAAATACAAGAAACCGGTGTTGGCCCGCTGTCTTTTTGTGTTCTGCAGACACTGGAGGACAGTTCAGACAGTGGACAGACGTCTTGCCAACAATTTGTGTTTGCTGGGAAGACACTGAAACAAAGTGGTTCAAAAATAATTTCACGAAATCTTCCTGCCTCTAACATAGTGTACTGCAATATATAAAGAGTGGTAAGGTTTTGTGCTACTTGAACAAGGGTGTCGCATGGTGAGTGTGGGTAACTTCGGTTGATCTTTGGCTTCTATGACTTCACTGCGGTCATTTTGGATGACACCAACTCGATATTTTCCAAAAATTTCTAAAACTCCAAAAATTCGAAAATTTCTAAAAAAAAAATTAAAACTTACATAAGAAACCCAAAACTCCAGAAAAGTGCAAAGTAAATGCTTTAATATTCCTAAAAAATTCCCTGTTTCTCTGACCTAAGATTACAAAATTACGAGAGTCAACCTGCACCCTCCAAGTAGGCAGATGACCCCGGGTATTATGGGTCAACACCACATACTCAAAGTGGGCAGATAAACCCGAGTGTTCAGGGCCAGGTCAAGTCTGCCACTGAGCATCAATATAAAAATCTATCACAATAATTAATACAAATATTTTAGTTATTTAAAAAATATAGGCAATATATTTCTAATACCCCTATTATATATTAATATCAAATAAAATTAATACCAATAATAGCCAATTGCTACAGACACACTCCCATCGTTGATACACGCAATCGATTTCCAATGACTTAAATTAAACACTTTTATAAATTTTAAATATAAAATTTATTAACCTTCGATTTTATAATTGTAAAATCTGAGATATTTTCCTACTGACTGACCCCTTACTACTTCACACACTATCCTTCCTCTTACCAACTTAACTATACACGACCTATTTTCGATTAAATTAAACACTGTTTATTAATAAATTAAACATATTTACTTCAATTAATTTAAAAAATATGTATCCTCCCTACGATTGGCTCTTGGTAACATACCAGTCTACTACACACCTTTATTACACGAGCATCACTTCCCCCAAACCTCACTAGTTTAGAAATATGTTTTTATTAACTTCATGTTCAATTGCATTTTTCATGTGATATATGGTGGCCTATATAGGTAAATGACCCAAGATTATTCCCATTTATTGAATTATTGTACACCTGTCATCTTCAGTCAGACATAGATCATAACATATTTAGTATCGTTTATTAAATAATTTTTCTAGCTCATTATTACACATCAGTATTACACCTGCTCAGCAAACAACTTACGCTCTCTCGCCTACCAAGTCACAATACTGTGAAGAAATTTATCATTCACAACTTAAAAATACAAGTATGCATATTGCCTGCTTAGAGTAAAAAGTTACTTTTAAACATATTTCAGTTCTACAGGCACAACTCAGAAATAGCCTACTTATCTTAGCATACACATCTGTATTCTGGGTTCGAAGAGAAACTTGTTATTCAGCTACCACAAGTTAAACCTAACCAATGTAAAAGTTATACACAACCATATAGCTTCATAAATATTAATTTCATCATATTACATTTCCCGCTGCTATCACATCCCAACTCCAATAAAATAGGCTGCCTTTCATACCCTTGCAGATTAAGTAGAAAAGTTGAAACTATGTTTGAAATGCTCAAGTTTTAAGGGGTTTTGGATTTGAAATGTTAAGACATTTTGTTTACAATAAGATAACGCGGGAGACCTATAATTTATGTATTCAAGAGTTTAAAATAATTAAAATTATTTAATAAACCAATTTAAACAACCAAAAGCTTATTAAAGTATTGTTATAAAAATTAATATAAGTAATGAAAAGTTTTTAAAATATTTAATTAATCAAAATAAATACACAAAATTTACGAAAATGAAATTTATTAAAATAAATATTAAAACTATTTTGAGTGAGTTTGATGATAAGTTCCTGTTACCGATCTTACTCGTAACCCTCGAAGTCATCGGTTCGTTTAGAGCATTTGGGTTCACTCCTTTAATTCTGAAAGTTACAGTCAAGGAAAAAGGGAATTTTTGGGAATATTCTAGAAGTTTTTGGAAATATACTGTAATTATTATAAAAATTTAGAATTTAAAACTTTTTCTAGAATTATTGGTAAATTTTTTAATTAATTTTAAGGACTTTCGGAAGTTTTTTCAGAAACATTTTGGAATTTTTGGGATTTTTTCGTAAAGTTTTACACTATTTTTAGAAATATTTTTTTTAATTTCGTAACATTTTAGCTGACGTCACCTAAGATAGACGCAGTGAAGATATCGGGGTCAAAATTCAATTGTTAAGTTCAATAGCTCCGCAGCCGCCAGCCGTATGTTGCCAGTCGAAGAAAACCATACTACTCTGGATGAAGTGCTGACATAATAGGCCATAAGTAAATTTATGTTCTTTGATCTTAAAATGTATGACGGCCTGTTTATATTTAATTTTTTTTCTGGAAGCTTAACAAATGAATCATTTTTCAATGAGTTACATTTGTTTATTCGAATGTCAAGTTCAAATAGATTTTGTTGAGTACCAACTGTGATCGTTTAGCTTCAAATGATCTCATATCTGCTAAAATTTTCGAAGAACTTTTAATACAGTATTGTTCTTAAGATAGGTTGTTTTGAAAATAATTTCATTCCTAGCTTCAAAAAAAGCTTCATAATATTCAAACATATCACCAGATTCTTTCTTTTAGCCCTACTCAGCAAAATACATTAAGTTTACTTTCAAAGTTAAATTTTTTAACTTCTTCTATTATTTTCTTAATAAATGTTTGTTTTATGTAACTAAAAACATAGTGTTACAAGTTTGGGCAAAAATTTAATGTGGGCAATTCCTTGAGCTCTTTGGGATTGAGATCTTTTAAATGGAAACCAAAGAGTTCAATTAATTTACTGATTTACTAGCTCACAAAGCTTACAAAAACACACAAAACAACAATCAACTATAACTTTTACAACACCCTAATTATGCACACGATTACTACTGTGCCACAGAACGTTAATTAACATTGACAATTAAAGCACAAGAATATTTAAACTAATCAGTTAAAGACTACAAATCACTATAAAAATTTGGTCATACATCCAATCAACAATCTCTCAAATAGTGACAGTGTACAACCTTAAGAGAGCGTGGAACACAATTCAACGCTAAAAGCATTAATCTATAACTGTACGTTTATTGAAGCCAATTTGCAAAAATGAAACAATAGCAATCCTAGAAAATAGTTTCAGCCAACGTTTTAAACAAAATTTTTTCCAGTATTACGAACTTCTGAGGCACAATCTCTGACGCGCTCCGGTAACTCGTGCAATTAACTGCGGCGCAAGAGATCACGCGTAACGAATTAGTAATTTTGGATAAATATTTACTCATAAAGTTGGCAAATACCATTTTCTAGGATTTGTCATTGAGTATCTTATCCATATTGGTTTAGAAAAAAGCGTAGGAATCAATAAATTTTATCAGCGTTTATTTAACTACCACGCACTCTTAATAGTCCGCAGTGGTGATGAATCGCCATGTGCACTCTTGAGGTCTTCTGTTCGACCCCTATCGCGCACCTCTTCGCCCTTCAGCACGCCGCAGCAGTCCTCTTGTTTCGCCCAACACTGCTCCGAAGGTAGCCGCCTGCCGCCTCACAGTAGATTCTGACGTCACCAAGATGTCTTCACCAGTCTCTCTCCACACGCATAGCACCTTCCTCTAGCACGAACAATCGCGAACTCTCCTCGAATTTGTCGATTCAGCCCTTATATAGTCGGCGAAACACTAGAGGAATAACCGCATTACAGGGGTCTAAAAATACACATTTAATCATATTTTAGACGTGACTTGAGTCTCGTAGGCCGCCTCGTAGGGTGAAAGTGCAGTTGGGACAGGTATCTATGACGTAGTTTCGGCGTGACTTCCATCACGTAGCCGCCCGGCTAGTGAATCATGGGGCCAGTCCACACGGTGTTGCGACACAGCTTCCAACCACCCTGCTCTCACACACAGCATGTAACAATAGTTTAGATATTTGTGTGCATTAAAAATAATAATAGCATATGATTTTAACCGACCCTTGATTCCTGTTTTATTTCTTGAACTTCGAAATAAGGTATGAATTTGTGCTAATTGCTACGCAATGGCTTTTTATGAGAGATTGTTTGTAATAATGTTTACAAGTTTTGCATTGAACTTGTTTCTCTCGCGGTTTCTTCCCCAATAAAAAAACATGATCTTTAAAGTTATTCTTCCTGTATATTCCCAAACGATCCGTTTATATTATTTGATATGTAGGTGGATGGTTCTGGAGTTTGATGAAAATAATTATTTATATTTGAAACCTCCAACGTAAATTTGCTTTTTTCTTTATTTATTTGCGTTTATTTAGTATGAAAATTGTATGAATAAAAAAAATATTTTTCGCTATTCAACTTTTCATATGTTTCATAATTATGAAAATTTATACTGTATATTTTCTTTTTCAGACTTATAAAAAAAATATTTTACTCCATTATTAACATAGTTATTATATTACAATTTGGACCACTTCATTTTATTCTTTAAGCAACACTTTTTGGAGGCTGTGTTTCAACTACTGTATTCATTTCCTCAAATAACGTATTTTTGTATGTACGTTTTATATTTAAATTCTTGTAAAATAGTTTATACTTTTTATGATAAATTTTTCATATATAACTATTTTCGGTGATTTGTACAAAAAAAACCAAAGGTATACAAAGAGGTCCTCCAATTAATGGAAAGGCTTTCTGTATCGAGTAATACACATTAGTTGAGCCGCGGGCGGACTTATGGTCTTCACATAAACACACACACTCGTCAACAGGAGCCCAAACCGCTGGACCTAAAGACATTAGATTTGGAGGTTGCTTCCCGTATTACCGTAGGCACACACTAAGAAAGTATTTTTTAAAATTTGAAAACTTATAGGTGAAATGTGTTTTCAATGAATACTCGATAATGACTAACCTGACGAAATATCTAGGTGATTTTTGCTTCAGAATAAAGGTTACGAAAGTACATATGTTACCAAATTTATTTATTTTTGAATTTTGAAAACTTTGGGGTAATGAACCGTAAACTGCGTTTTCAATATATCCTTGGTATCTCTTAAACCAGTTCAGATATCGAATTAATTTTATTTCATAATTTTCAGGGTTTTTGAAATTCAACTATTTAGGTCATTAAACTTTTTATGTTTTTTTTTTTTTCAATCAATCCTTGGTATCTCTTAAACCCGTTACGATATCAAGATGATTTTTTAAAGGAATTAAGCATACTTGAATTCATAAAACGATATCTAAATATTTTTCAAAATTTGACAATTCAGGTGGCGGAAAGATGTAAAATATTCAAGAAACTCCAATAAGAAAGTATGAGCACTGAGAAATAATAAAAATGTTGATACACTCTTTCGTCCTACTTACACATATAGGGCCTACCTCTTTGGGCAGACACATGTTTATAAACATTTGACTTTCTAAGAATTCTGACGATCTATCTTAGCGTAGCTGTCAGGGAGTTTTTGGGTGTGAATACGGTGTAAGACAAGGTGACGGAGAACTGAAATGATATATAGGTACGCACAAATTAGTGGCATCTGGCAGAAGAGGTTGTTTTCTATTTGAAGTGTAGAACAAAGTTGGTAATGCTAAAAGTATTGGAGACGTAGGCGTGATGTGGACAGTTGAGTTGAGAAATTTGGACGGCTTTTAACAGGTAAGGTTTTAAGAGGCGGCGAGGGGTGACATGGGGTGGCTATAGAGTAGTTTTTAGAAAGTAGGTGCAGAAATACGGTAGATTCCTGACCGACCTGCGGCAACGTACAGGCACGATTATTACATGTGAAATTCCAGTTGACTGCCGAAAATCGAACCTAGATTTCAGTGTTGATCTTTTTAAAAAGAATAGCAAGCAAGGCCGCGTTGGGACAGCTGGTTTGTTTGTAAATGATCTTTATTTGTCCCACATAAATAGTCTTATGAACCAATCATAACACAAACAACTCTTGCTCGATTATGGTATCATTAATATTCTAGTTGTCAATTACTGCAATAAATCAGTTATACTTCCTATGCTGCCAACGATAGCTATGTCAGTTGCTGTCGCGAAATACTAATTAATGCTCTAAGCAATGTAGAAAGGATTTCTCAAAAAGTTAACATTATTCGAACACGAGAAGTCATGCAGCGTATGTAAATTACACACACGATTAAACGTGCCATCTGGCGAAATTCGCGTATTTACACATAATGTTACTGTTATATTTCAACATATAAGTGGAAACTGAAAATAGCTTTTAATTTAATTAGTGATTTAAAAAAGTACTTAATCAGAGCGTAATGTGTAGTACAAAGTATTGATGAAAATTAATGAATATTACTTAATTTTATATTAGAAACGAAACTATGTTTCAGAAGGAAATTAACGCTAGTTTGGCTTTACTTTAAATGAATTCCATTATACATTTTTTCACCACCGACCCAATAAAAGACTGCATAGACAATATACATAATTCATTCACAGCCTTCGTTTTCTTCGTGCCTGTCAGTACCGTAATATAGGCCTACTGGCTGACAGTTTCAACTGGAAACAAAGTAACTCCAGGAACTTACACCAGGGAGCAGGTATTCTCGAACACGATCAGTTTACACTGGGTGTGAAAGCAGGTCAAGTCACTACAGTCCTCGTAAAAACATTGCTTTGCAAAACTTAACATAAAGCTTCAAAAAGAAAACATCGAAGAACCGAAATTCACATCCTAACACTGCCATTTAACCAAAACAAAGATGTGGAACAAACACATGATAAATACGGACTATTTAGAACCACATATTTCAGAACAGCGTATGTTAGAAACGTCTTAAAAGATAAAAATAACATGTTAGAAGTATTAAACTACATAATCACAGATGTTAGAACGAACGTACAACAGAAACACAAAACTTTGCAGAAACATTTACGTTAGTAATATGTACAGCAGAAATGAATTTGTTACAACCAATATACAGCCATCCGAATTACAGATATTAGATTTTTGTCATTCAACAGACACACATGATTTCTGAATATTCATATGCCAGATGCATTAATTTTAAACAGTTGTACTTTAGAAACACATTACAAAGAACTGGCGTTACAACATTCTGTCTTCTGTGTTTGTGTTGTATGTACCATATGTCTTACTAACACCACACAGCACCCCGTCTGAGTGGGGTGAAAATAAATTTCATAAGGTTTGTATCAAACAGTGAAGAAAACTAATAACTAAAATAAAAAAAAATGTTATTGATACATTATGTAAGGTACCTAATAAAATGATTCACAAAACAATTTTGATTTTTTTAATGTTTAATGTCAGGTTCCTCAGTGAAGCTGTGTTAAAACCATAACCATCCAGGTTGATGAGGCCAGTTGAGAAGACAGTCAGAAATGTGTGTTTTGGGCATCAATGTGAATTGTGAGTGTTGTAGGAAATTCAGAGAAATTAAAGAGATACTATTTTTTTTTTCAATTTCTTTGATATTTTTAATTTTTCTGGTATTTTTGCAATTGTTCCAATTATTAAGTACTGTCTCCCCTATATATTTGCAATCATTCCAATTTTTAGATACTGTTCCCCCTATATGTTCGCCATTTATTAGTTTTTTTCGATTATGTTGAAAATTTGCAGACTAGATTGTTAAGTTAAAAAGGTCAAGGTTAATTTTAAGATCGCAGCCAAGTTTATTCTACACGAGAACGCCAGTAATCACGCTCATTCCCCATACCCTGCGCCAGAAGGAAGATAACACTTCTACTTATGTGTATTTTTTTTTTTTTTTTTTTTTTTTTTTTTTTTTTTTTTTTTTTTTATCTAGACCTACCATACATTCATTATCATTACATTTTAGCGTAACATGTAGTGTTTACTGTTCATTCGCTTCAGAAATGTTTAAGTGTTATTGTAAGTAGTATTGTTTGTTTTGCTCTCGGAAATCGCTGCTGTGTATGGGCTGAGTGTAAGCGCTTGTAAGAAATCAATCTTCGGCTCGCCGGCAATCTTGTACTTGTTCATGACTTTCGTAATTTGACACTACAAATCAGAACATTCCATATTTTCCCGAATGTTTACTAAAATGAAAAGGAAAAACCCAAAGTATTCCATATAATGGTAAAAAGTTCGAAAAATGTCTAAGGAAGTTTGAAAAAATCATCAAAATTTAAAATATTATTTTTAAATATGAAATCGTTATAAAATTTTCCGAAATTTTGTCCAAATTATTTGCAACTTTCTTTATATGATGCCTAAAGCACTCGTTTCTGACCGTCATTTTAAAACAACCAAACGACACAATTCTTGCACAGCTAAGTGAGGGCCATACTGTGCATCAATAATAAGTTTCTGGTATTTTCGAAATTTTTCGGACATTTTTATTATTGACCAACTTTGGATATACTTATTTTGATTTTTGTAGTGTTCTAGTATAAAGCTTGTCCCATAAGTCCGGTGTCATAGGACAAATAGAAATTTGTTAAATATGGTCTGTTTTAATAGTGTTGTAATGTAATGAAATATTATTGTGAATAACAACATTACTACTACATGTCGCTCCATCCCGCCGACCATGTTACATCGTGTACAAAGCTATTTGAACCATCGCATACGCATGTGCAAAGTACATTGCGACCATCAATTTGAGAATTTTCTGTTTTAATGACACATGGAAGTGAACGCACTGCTGTTGTTGTCTTACGCCAACACAGTACATAACTATTATAACGTTCCATATTTCACCAATTTCGATTTGCCTTATGAGACCGAACTTATGGGACATTTTTAGAGCCCACGATTTTTGGTGAAAAGAATTCTGCAACAATTTGTTTCGATGTCTCACGTGCACATCTGCAACTCTGGTTCGTGGTTATTGATAGAATATAATAGGGTAGAGGAGTGGCTCATTTGACTTGTGCCAACAGGATCAAGGTTACTGTGACACCACACGTCTGTAATTTGCAGGTAAAACCCCGAGACGCTGAGAGTTTAAAACAGCCAATCACCGACAGAGAATCAGAGCTGCACATGTGCACATAAGGCATTGAAACAAACTGTTGCAGAATTCTTTTCACCAAAAATCGTGGGCTCTAGACATCCTGCATAGCGTGAAATAATTAAAATCAAGGTTAATTCCAAGACTTTCAGTGAGCGTAATATCTCCACTTAATCAATAAAACCTTATTTAAGAGATTGCTGAGTGCAAGTTTTCAATATACGAGATATTTTAAGAAAAAGTTACTTTCCTGAAAGTTCTTTTTTAAATATATATATCAAACAACTATGACATCAAAAACCTCATTAAAATCATTTTTCGGGGAGATTAGTCGTTATAAATTGTGACTAAAATGCGCGATATTCCCGCCTCATGTTGTCAGTGTTACCGAAAGGCTGAGTTTCAATTTTTTGTCCAAATCTTACGGTAGAAGCTATATTGAAATCCCAAAATTTTTTATGTACAACAAATTCAGAAGTGCTACAAAGTTGCTCGTATTACCAAATAGAGAAATTAAAAATATTTGACAGTAAATTCGTTTGTATGGCCCCATTTGCTCTGTGTAATTGTTCAGTTACCTTCATAACTACTGGAATTACATCTCGGCTGACACTTGTATATACTTACCTTCAAGCGTTCAATATTATCTCACTAGGATTCGAAAAATTGATGGTTCATAGAAAATTAACACTGTGTTAATGATGTAGACTAATTGATTAATTACAATGAATTGTGTTAATATTCTTGAAAACTAATTATAATTTTACTGTAAACAAAAATTGTTAAAATATATTCTCTGCAACATAACTAATTTTATTACAAGTCATAATTATTCAATATTAAATACTCTAGATATTATTTAGCCTACAGCAATAACGTAAATATTTCTTACTTATCGAAGGTTGTCACTTATATCATTCTATAGCAGAGTAGGTTGCAAATGTGGGGTTGTATGTATTTTTGTTAAAAATGGAATAAATTCTGAATTATACACAGTCGAAAGTCATGAAAAAATTTTTGAGTCATCTGTCATTGTCGTAACTAGTATTTAATCAAAGATATTAATTATTGCTATCTACAGGTCTCCAAACTCTAACATTGCTCTCTTTTTTAATGCCCTAGATATATTATTTTGCAAAGTAACTCAAAAATACAAAAATATTGCAGTATGTGGAGACTTTAATATTAATACAGAAGCTGATAGTGGAGATGCAAGAAGCTTCAAAAATTTACTTAAAACGTATAATTTTTATTTAACTATTACACAGCCCACAAGGGAAACTGCTTATGCAGCCACTACCATTGACAACATACTAAAAAACCTTGATTACTTCACTTACAAAAGCTGTGTTTTAATAACAGGACTTTCAGACCACTATGGCCAACTTATCAATGTAAACAACTTTTTAATAGCAGTCCTATACCTACAACCAGCAAATGCATAACCGAATTAAAAATAAATTTTGACCAAAATAGCATAAGCAATTTTTGCAACCTCTTGAAAGCACTAGATTGGTCAGACATGCATAATATAAATGGGGTTGATGACATTTGCTTATTTTTCTTAAATAAATTTATGTTATGTTTTGAAGGAGCTTTTCCACTAAAAATTCATCGTATCAAGCCTAAAGCAGCAGACAAAAGTTGGTTAGCTAAAGGCATTAAGGTTTCTTGTTTAAACAGCAAGAAATTGTATCAACTTTCTAGGTCCTCTACAGACCCAGCTTTTATAAAATACTGTAATAATTACCGCAAAATTTATAAACAAGTTCTAAAGTCTGCCAAGAAATTGCATTTTGAAAGACTAATCAAATTATCAAAAAACAAAACCAAAACAACTTGGAACATTGTCAAAAGTGAGTTGAATAGATCCAACATTACAGTAACTTATAATACAGAAATTAAAAGTCATGAAACAAATCAATGTATAAAAAACCCATACACGGTTGCAAATGCGTTTAGTGAGTACTTTCATAAAATAGTGCATGACCAACTTCAGACACAACAGTCTAACAGCAATACGCCTAGTGCTACTTCTGCTTTTCCTGACTCAACCGTACCATCTATGTTTCTGTTTCACATAACTAAGGAAGAGTTACTATCAGTTGTTCGAAAAAATAAAGGTAAATGTTCATCAGGTTTAGATGGTGTTCCAAATTTTATTATTAAGACATGCATTGACTTCATAGCAGACCCACTTTTATACCTCTATAACGAATCATTCCTACACGGCTCTTTTCCAACTTAATGGAAGTACTCAAAAGTTCTACCCCTACATAAAAAAAGTCCTCGTGACCTCTGTCAAAATTATAGGCCTATCTATCTGTTATCATCCTTTTCGAAAATTCTGGAGTCATTAATGTTTAACAGACTGATGTCATTTCTGGAAAAACATAATGTTCTAATCAATAACCAACATGGCTTTAGACGTGGAAAATCAACCCCAACAGCAATATTCGAATTTATTAATAATATAGTTGAGGATCTGGATAAACGAAAATATCCTGTTGGGTTATTTTGTGACCTAAGCAAAGCTTTCGATACCGTAAACCACACATTACTCATTAAAAAATTAAATGCATATGGTGTAAGAGGTACAGCACTTAACTGGTTCAAGTGTTACTTGTCCCAGCGTACTCAAATAGTTGTGTTATCATACACGGACCACGTCACAAATACTAAATATAACGTGCAATCAGGAAAACAGAACACATCTATTGGTGTACCTCAAGGTTCTGTTATTGGACCCTTACTTTTCCTTCTATATGTAAATGACTTATCAAAAAGTGTTAGTAGTGGAAAAGTTGTTATATATGCTGATGACACAAATATATCCATACATGGGGACAACCCTTTAAGCCTAAATGAGAATTTTAAAATCCTGACTAATAACATCCTGGACTGGTTCAGTACAAATTATTTAACTTTAAACAATTAAAAACTACGTGGCTACACTTCAAACTGAAACAGTATAATCAACAAAGGCCAGAAGTATCAATTAATGATGACAATATTACTCAGTCAAACACAACAAAAATCCTAGGTGTACATATAGATGAGAATCTTAACTAGAAACCTCGCATTACTAATTTATCAAAGAAAATAAGCACAATGCTTTTTGCTGTGAGAACAATCTCTAAACTAACTAATATGGATGCACTCAAAATGGTTTACTACGGTTATGTTGAACCACACTTGAGATATGGCATAATATTTTGGGGTAACTCCACAAATGCCTCCAAAATATTTATATTACAGAAAAAAATGGTCCGTATAATAAAGCACGCCAAAAATCATGTTTCATGTAAGCCTCTCTTCAAAAAGTTAGGTATTTTAACTGTACCGTCTTTATACATTTATGAAATTCTTATTTTTGCACATTCTCAACTGAAAGGAATACATAACTCTAGTTTACATAACTACTCTACCAGGACAAAAAATAATCTTCATGTACTACAACACCAAACAAAATGTTTTGCAAACAGTCCAAGATACTCAGCAATATGTTTATATAACAAACTTCCATCTCACTTCAAATCAGCAAAAAACTTAGGTGAATTTAAAAAAAACTGAAAGGCATGCAACTGGACTTAAATTTGTATTCAATAAAGGAATTTATGGATGGAAAAATATCCTGAGTTTGTGGATTGTAATCTTAAAAATTAGGTTAAGGAGTTCTGAATCTCTTATGTTTTGTGTAAATTTCCTACTGGTTATGTTTTGTGACTTTTATCTCTTGTGCTAATGTAAGTGCTGTGTGCTATTAAATTGTATGTGTGTATGTATGTGTATGTGTATATGTATGTATATATACATATATATATATATATACTGCACATGTATATAGGCTACCCTAAGTTTGTGAATTGTAGTAATCTCCTAGGGGTTTATGTTATGTTTGTGACTTTTATTTCTTGTGTTAATGTAAGTGTTGTGTGATATTGAATTGTATGTATGTACAGACCTTTGACGAGTCCTATGGTACGTGTACCATTGCTGTAGTACAATCTGTAGTCTACTGGACCATAAAAGAATTGAATTGAATTGAAGGTGCACAATAAATAAATTCACAAGCAAATTCTTGTAAAGTTCTAATAGTATTGACAAATAAATAAAAATAAATAAATGCTTAAAAATATCACTTAATCTTCACATTTTGAGCAAAGTCGCCTTGACTTCAAACATATTTATATACGAGTTTGCTCACATCCCGCATACAGTTCAACACTTTGTCTAGCTATCAATGAATTGAAATTTTTTTTAACCATCTCGTAGAACAATTTAATCTAATTGCACATCACCATACTTGAAGTAAACGACATATATACTGGTCCCTAACAGTCCGTAGTTTTTTTTTAATGCGAGCTTTGAAAACCCCAGGCACGATAAGAAAAGTACTTTTTACTGTTTCAGACTTACGTCGCAGACATATTTCTTGCACAGAGCTGGAGAGATCCACGACTGCGCCTTCCTGAGTACATGAGCCAAGACTACCGCATCCTAGATGTCGAATGGTTGCACAATATTTGGCGTCCAGATTGTTTCTTCAAAAATGCCAAGAAAGTCACTTTTCATGAAATGAGTATTCCAAATCATTATCTATGGTTATACCACGATAAAACGCTCCTATACATGTCGAAGTAAGTATATAGATTTTGAAAAGCAGTAGAACTGTACTTTTCGCATTATCTAAATGCTAGAAACGATTGCTTCCATTTCAAAGTAACATCAAAAGAGTACAATTCTACGTAAGGAAAATATGAATTAGGGAAAACTGTTCAGGCAAGGGAAGAGTAGGAGGTTACACACAAAACTATACACATAGTGAGTTCCCACAATTTACATTTCTAATATATTATTTAATTTGGAAGAGAAATCATGTGTGGTATCGCCCTGTGACCTTTTAAACTCTTCATCCACATTTTATTAAATTTAATTAGTTACACGTGTAGTCTTTCGTAGGGTCTCAGGAATTTTACGTACAGTATTTTGTTCCCGTTATTTTCGTATTTTTTAAATGGCGGTTGTTTGTACATTTTCAACTAAAAATTTTAACATATTACGAACTTTAATTTACTCACTACACGTTCAATAGTAGTCAGATAGATAACTTGACTTTTAAGGATATTATTCATGATTTTGCTTACATTTAAATAGTTTGGTCATCCAATCACTTCCTTATAACCTAGTAAGAATTAACACTTTTTCGAACATGAATAAACTCGGTGTGCTTAGTATGGTTACCCGACTTTATACTTATTTTTTATGTCAAGTACTTACTTCCAAAATGGCTATCGTTCAAATCTATTTGGTACTAATAATGTCTCGGGTCAATTTGATTAATTAATATCAGTTTTAAATTTTCAGTTTAAATATGTTATAATGTAATCTTTGAATGTGAGAGTGTATATTATTGTAGGAGTCCGCAGTTTTAGAATATTGCACTACATGTTTAAATAATACTCTATATATTATTTTAGAAACTACTGAACTGATTATATATAACACAGTGTCGTATTTTGTCAAAGTAGATGCTTTGAGTTCAGCGGGATTTTTTTTATGTGTTCGCCATTTTATATGATAACACGAGAAGACTAAATAAAGGTCATTCCCTCATTCTGAGTAACAACCAAATCCGAATTTAACTAGGAGTGAAGTGAAAAATCTAGATTTAAATTTAACATTAAACACCTCCCTACCGGACTGAAGTAGGAGTGGGGTGAATAATCCAGTCCAGCCGGTGAGGTGGACTTGATTGTAGAATCTGGATTGAAATGTTTGAATTAAGGACGTTCGAGAGGGGAAAAATCGTAATTTTGTATTTATAAGAAGCAATGTTAGTTTTGTAGACGTTACTTGGGAGCAAATTTTCCTCTTATGAAAAATTTGCTCAGCCAGTTTTTCGTATTGGTATTTCAAAGTAAAAATTTACATTTTTCTAGTTCACACACCCCTGAAAACCAACCAACATATTGCAACGAAATAATTCACCGTGAAACTATGTGTCACTGGCTACGGCTTTGCATATACAAAAACCCACTCAAACAATGTATTGTATTTTTTAAAAATTGAGAAATTTGAAAATTTTCAGGTTACATTTAGACATTTTTTTAAAATACATAAATATTTTGTACTGAATTTTTATATACGCAAAGCCCTAAGCATTGGCATGTTCTATCACTGGGAATTATTTCATTTAATTCTGTTGATTTGTTTTTGAGGGGTGTATGAACTAAAAACACGCAAATTTTGACTTAGAAATGCCATCATGCATAAACTGGCTGAGCTAAATATTTATTGTAGGAGGAAAACTTTCTGCCAAGTTACGTCTACAAAACAAACGCTGATTGATACAAATATAAAATTAACTTATGATTTTTTCCCTCCGGAATGCCTTTAAACACCTATCGGACTGAACTGAACGAAGGCGAGGGAAGCGGTTGCTATATTGAGTCGTTTATTTGCTTATATAAGAGGTTAGAACCATCCTGGGCTAGCTAAATAAAACTGTTACATATTATAAAATTAAAGGGAAGTGACAAATAAATCAAAATAAATATTGCTAAGATTAAATTCAAACAAAATATCTAACAAATATTCGCCTCTGACATTTTGACAGTCATTTGTTCCATAGTTCGATGTTTCGCAAAGAGATGTCTCTATACACAGATTCAGTCCATGTTTACAGGTCAGTCTGGATCGAAAATTTTACTGTAAACACAATTCAGTCCACTTTCACTCTAGGTTCGCTCCATATTGAATCCAGTCCAAGATCAGTCCATTCCGGAATTTGACTATAAACGCACTATATGTGTTACATTTCATGAACAACTGAACCAATTACAATACAATTTTGCATTCTTATAGTTCATTGTTCATGCTTGAATTTTCGTTGTGTATTAAAGTTATAGGTTTGAAAATTTGTAAGATAGCACTACACAAATAAATTGATATTTTGGTAATATTTAGAGAACTACTTAACCGATTGGAACCAAATGTTATATTTTTATATTTAATAATTTAGTGAGATATTTTAAGGAGGTTACATAGGTGTATGTCCACTATTTCGAGCGACAGTATGACGTAACTAAATAGGGGGTAGAGGTGAGGTTAGAGGGTTTTATGGCCCTTTGACGAGGTTTTATGGTGGCCACCTGTCACACTCTTCAAATGCGTTACAGAGTGTTCGTAAACAGGTTTTTCTACGAAAAAATTCCACATGTAACAACTGTTCCAATGTACAAAAAGAAATCACACTTCAGACAAAGTCGGAACCTCACTGATAAGACACTATGCTCATTAAAACACTGTTTCTAAGCCCTCCAACATAGTTGAAAACGGCCTTTTCAGACTGCCGTACTTCAAAATGTACTACCCGGACGTATGTGAAACTTTGATTGCGATGTGCACTGAACTATGCTATAGACCTTCCGCCAATAAAATTAATGGTCACCGCTTAATGTCCCATAGTAAAAACGGTACGGCGGAAATAAAAAAAAAACTATATTTCAGAGCTTGGCTAGCTGAGGCGATGCAACATTTGATACGCGTTTAAGATCGACCTTATGTCTCTGTCATTTCTGAGCCTCTAACGCACAGGTAGGCGGCGCCCTTGAGGGTGTTCAGGTGGTAACAATTCACAATTTTATATTTACATGACAAACTGTTCATTTTATAGGCGTTACTTGTGAATACATTTTCTATTTATAAAAAGTGTTTAGCTCTCATAGTTTTTCCGTAGCGTCATGTCAAAGTCAGTATTTGCAAGTTACAGGAACATAGGACTAACAAAAACGAAGTGACTTACTCGAATGAAATGAATTACACTGAAATAAGATATTACGGACCATATACTAAAATATTTAAAGGCACACGTCAAAGTTCTTCTGTCTTATTTAAAAATTGCCATAAATGAAGTAAATTGTCCTAATTGGGTATTCCAGTGGCGGCTCGCAATGGACGTGTTTGACGCAATGCTTCACCTAAAGTGTATCAAAATAAAATGTTTATATTGACCATTTCCCATTAGACCTATTTTTTTCTTCCTAGTCTTTCGTAACTTTCGAACCGGAAATGTTGTTTCTTATGTCGGTGTTGCATTGAGAGACGAGCGCCTCCAGAATATTCAGCTAACTCCAACGTTTACGCGTTTTTCGCTTCGAGCCTGTAGCGCAGGACTAGGAAGTCGAAACAGGGTGACATAGATGGTTTTTGACGGAAACTATAGTTCTTAATTATGCCTGGTTCCCTTGGTGTTGAAGCACTGAGATGGCTGCGACCATTTCGCGTCAAGGCAGGACGCTAGCCTAGGAGCCTCAGGGGACCGATATTTTACGATCCCAGCCGAACAACAGGAGACAATGCACTCTCGCCAGCCAGTAAACTAGCCATGTTGATTAGACTTGTACGTGTTTGTACAGCGTGTCGTGATTTATACTTCCGTCAATGTTTTTTTAGTTACTAAAACATGCATCCTGTAAGCTATTTCGCTTATGAACTGCTTTCAGTCGATGGAAGGGCGATTTTCAGTGCATATTTGCTGCACTGAAGGAAATATGTATCAGCCTGACTTATAAACATGAGGCGAGTGACCTGCTAATTTAAATTACATCGTTGTAGATGGTTAATGTTGCCGAATGTTTTCATCGGCATGTGAAATACCTATCGCTAAAGTGTGACACAAATATGCATGTGTAAAACAGGTGTTGATATATTGTTTCTATAGCTTTATTCCGATTAGGCCTAGGATGTGTTTAGGCAACGATTACGAATAAATATTCACTTTCAGTCCAACATTGAGGAGCACATACCTAAAACAGCTACGTAAGGTGAGGTATTATGGACGAGTTTTCACAACAGTCTCATATAATTTAATTTTGGTATTAAAAGGAATAATTTCTAATGTTGTAGGCCTACATAAATTTTAAGTAGTGAATATTTGGTGTGGTATAAACGCTTACTGTTATAAATGAACTATTATGGGTTTAGAAACTGTAGTATCTTAAAGGACGGGAACGACGCCGTCCGAGTGGTCGTCGGTTCCCACCAAGGCGATCTGGGTGCGATTTCCGGCGGGACGGTTCCTGAGCTTACACATGTGGGAAACGTGACGGACATTGTCGTTGGTCGGTGGGTTTTCTCGGAATCTCCAGTTTTCCCCGCATTTCTTATTCCTTCGCTTCCCCATCTCACGGGCTTACTCCATGTAATCATAAAGGCCGTGCAGATACCAAAGGGCGCCCAGCCAGAAGCTTGTAATCGAGGTACGATACCCTGCCTTCTGGTACCCTCCCTCTTCAATGATTATTTACTCTATATAAACAATATTTTATATGACTGTGTATTGTAATGCAAGATATGATTCTCTTAGTATTAAAATTATACTGATTTTGAGTTGACATGTCTCTGGTTTTGATAAAGGTATCTGATAAATTATTCTGTCAATCTTATTTTATTAAAAAATATGAAAATAATGTTTTATGATCAGATACGAAAACTGTTTAAATAGCACCACTTTGCGAACAGAAATCCAATTTTTTTCCGCGGGAGAGCCACCGGACCCACCGCTTTAGGGGGTTGGGGGTCTCTGTGCACCTTCCTTAAATGCTCCGCCGCTTCACCGACTTTCGTACCCACGAGCCGCCACTAGGGTATCCACGTGTCAAATGCATGCCTTTATTACAAAAAGCACTGCCACTACATAAATTTTTTTCTCTAAGTTTACTTGCTCTGCAGCAGTTATGGAATCTTTAAACAAGTAAGCAAGTAAGGTTGCGAATGAAGTTAATGACAAAAAACTACGTGATAATTACCAACTCAATAATGAATGTAATTAAAATCATAACACGAAATTGTGTACTTGAAATTTGATGTGTTGTAAGCAAAAATATATTTATGTTAGATATCTGTACCTAACATGGCCCACTAGTTGCCATTGTGTGGTAATTCCGAGGTCGATGTGTGATCGGTACATTCTAGTCTCCAGTATGAACATACACCATCCGTAAATATCTATATTACATCATCCATGTGTTATATTAGTAATATAATTAATAACTTAGGCACACATGATTTTTGAACATTAAGCGGGCCATATTTGGTACAGGTACATTAGTGGGTCTTCTTAAATTAAACAAGATAATATCTGTTATGGTACACAATTTCTACGAATATTACCCCGGCCACAAGATATACTACAACTATTCAATGCTAGTTATTTAAGTTATTTTCTCTAAAATAACTAAATTAAAGTAGGAAGTCTCTGATAATGAGTTTATTACATTCATAGTTAAATTATACTCAGGGTATGGTGAGAAATAATAATTAACAGCAAAATATGTTAGTTTACTTTTATAATGAACTGTAATATTAGAGAAGTATCTCCTGATGACAGTTCCATCAAAAAACACACATGCACAGTCAATACTAATGAAAGGGTCAACAGCCTAGAAACTTTCTGAAATCCATCTGAAGAATTGTACGTAATAGTGTTTCTGCAATTGTTCATACGAATTCAATATCTACAGAAAACGTATTAACAGGACTACCTTTAAAAGAACTCAAACCGTGTCCAAATATTCTTAATATTTTTTTCAATTTCATTGTTCACAAGAAATTCATTTGCATACATTTTTGTGTTCCATTTTCAACAATGTTTTAAAAATTTTGAAGAATAACTGATTTTTTTTTCTATTTTTTCATAGAAAATGCAACATCAGAAGTGACTGAACTTAAAAATAAACATAAAAATACTTGGTTTGCTTGTGGCTACTACATAAACATAGATTAACCATAACTATTAAATTCTCACAAAAATACAATTATTTTGACATAATAAATAAACAAAACAGATAACACTAACATTACTAACATACTTGATGTCCACACACATTCTTCTTTGAAATGTCAATATTTATCTTTCTGTAAGAAAAAACTTTATTCTTTACAGTTTATTGAGGTGATTTTTCAAATACGTATGGTACGAATTAATGTGTAAGTATGCTTTAAGAAATATTAGTTTTTTTAATCACTTACATTTATATGGTGATTATTTTCTGTATTTTTTTCAGGCTTACATTAGTTTTGTCATGTGCAATGAAGTTCGAATCTTATCCCCATGACACGCAAATATGCCACATGATGATTGAAAGCTGTGAGTACATATTATAATTTTGGAAATATGTAACATTATATAGCAAAAACCTGTTTTCAAAACTCTTGCTTAAAAAGGCGTGATGTTTCCAGTACGTCAAAATCGGCATGATACTAACGACTGCAAAGTACCTTTAGAAATGCTAATTCAGTAATTGTGAACAAATTTCATGATTCGTAGTTAGAAATTTATCACAGTTTGCCGTAATGGTGACAGTAAATAATGTTACTGGTCCCAATGTTATGCACCATATTAAAAACTATATCAAAATAACTTCAAGTTCGTGGTTACAGAATAAAATAATTGTTTAAAGGAAAATTACATTATAATACTATGATGGTTTCCAGTGGTTCCATCCAACGTAATTGGAAAAAAAAAATATTAGGCTGTTTGTCATCAATTATCCTAAAACAAAATTAGAATGAGTGCTAGAAATATTTAACTATACGTTTTCGTTTTGAATAGGTTTGGTATTCAGACAAATTAATTTCATATGTGTTTGCATACATTTATATTTTCAAATCACATACATTCTCACAGATGGGTATGAATATATCTAGTTAATTAAGAAATTTAATCAACACTCAAGAAATATATCTTAATTGCAAGTGAGAATGATATGATGTGAGTGGAATGAAAGTGCCGTGAAGAAGTTCAACTCCAACATCCGCCACATTTCCTACACAGTATTTTCAACCAAAGCTTTCTATGTATGCTATGGCAGAGAAAACAATATATTGCATGTACAGTTCAAATACACTAAGAGTAACATTATCTTTATATTTAGTGTATAGAAGAAAAAATTAATGAAAACTGTTATTACAAATTTATCTTAAGTCCTGCACGTACAAAAAATCACATTTGCAAGAATGAACTATCATAAAAAACTATTTTCTTAAAATAAAAATAAGCCTAAATTATAAAACAGTATATTTTTATTATCATTTCGAGCTATTACATAATTGTTATTAAATATTTTAAATTATTTCTTATGCTCAACTTTATATATGCATTTATAGGGAAAATTAGTGTCGTAAAATCATACGTGCTGTGACAAGGCGAATTAGGGGACGCATCTCACCTCACTAAAGAATTTCTTAACTGTTACATACAATCGTGCAAAAATTGTCACACAGTTTATTATATATTGTAAAATAAATCACTGCCAAAAATTAGTTATAGACACCAAATTCGGAAAATTGAAAAACGATTCGTATGAAAATTTTTTGAAACTCGTAATAATTTTGTTAAAATTCCCAGCTATTCACTGAAAATTTGAGCTTTCGAGGCCGTGAAAGTTCATACAGGAATTAAGAACGATTCTTGCTCACTCGTCACATGCTCTGCATAATTTACGAACCTAGCAGTCTACGCTAAATGTATGATACATGATTAAATAACTTTTCTGGGTGTTTTTATTTTATGTCATGATCATATGTGATAAAGCTAAGTTTGTAAGAGTGTGTTGATAATATCAGTTTTAAGTTAGGCCTATAAATTAATTTTTTAAATAAAATATTAAGTTACAAAAAACCCATTCCTTTCAAACTTCGTGAGTTCTATGGACCATTTTATTCATTAAAGAAGTAATTTCTTTAATAATTTGTATGCATTCAGTGGCACATATATTTATTTTCTTGCTTATTATTTGTGATAATTCCATAAACCAGTATACAGTGTGACTATTTTAGAACTCAATATTGCCATGCATCTGAAGACGGTTGTGCACAAATCAAACTGGCTACATAATTTAAATAATATGCAAATATTAGTTTAGCCAATTTCCATGAAAATTTATTTTTTTTTGTATTTAGTACCCGGAAGTGACGCCCTCATCTAATTTAATACCAGCAGCGGAGCTCTGTGCTCCAGGTTCCCACTCAATGATTGACATAGAGGTTCGTGTGGGGATAATAGGAAAGATGGGCATTTGGGGGACGAGTGAAGACTTGTGTGTTTAACTGTAAATCAAAGATTTCAGGATGGAATGCAGTTCTACGAACTCCCTTGGCAATCCATCCGGTCACTTACGCATTTCAGCGCCCAAAACATCTCGATGTCAGTTGAACTTTGTGACCTGTACTTCCTCGGCTCTCACCAAAGTCCGTTATAACATGCATTACCGTAAGACACACCTGTAGGAGGCTGGTTATAATACTAGCTGGTAATATTTTCTTAGTAATGCCGACTTATGTCAATTACTATTGTACACATCATTATAAAAATGAAAGTTATGCACATTAAATATGTTCATTTTGCGAATGTAAAAAGGCAGAATGCGTTATTGTGCACACGAGAAAACACTAAGCATAGTTTTATAGCTGAACTATACACAAAAAATTTTAAAGACTTTCCAACATGGACTTTTATTAGTTACTTGTAAGGATGTAACAAATTGTATGAGAAGTAAACGTGTTTCAAGGTACTTATTTTGCTGGTCAATTTATGTAACTATAATTCCCCCGTTTGTTTGAAAACGCCTTGTTTATGAATATTAATCACTATGTTATTCCGAAAAGTCGACTATTTTCATCATATTATAATTTTAATTTTTCAGAAGGTAACTGTACATGGATTGTGCCAGTACATGTTTTTGATATTGTCATAAAACAGAACTCAAATACGCGGGCTAGGCGACGAGATGCGCTAACTCCTTGTTCTACCTCGACGATAGAACTATACTCCCAGTAATGAGGTGGTGAGCTGCGCCACATTCGCCTCCCTAATATCTCTTTCACCACTCCCGGCGAAGAGGCAGCGAGTTTCGCCACTACCTCCCCCATAAACCTGCCACCACTTCTGGTGAAGAGGCGGCGAGCTGCGCCACCTCCTCCTCCCCCATAAACCTGCCACCACTCCCACCATTGAGGCGGCAAGCTGCACCACTTCCTCCTTCCCCTTCGATGTATCACTACTACCAGCGATGAAGTGGCTAGACGCGCTAATCGCCCTACCCCAACCCCTTACAACTATTCCCTGCTATGAGGCGGCGAGTTGTGCCAATTCATCCTCCCCGTCACTCTACCTCCACTTCCGGCGAAGAGACGGTAAGCTACACCACCTCCTCTTCCCCCATAAACCTGCCTGCTTCTACCTCCACTCCCGCCGAAGGGGTGGTGAGTTATGCTACAGATTATCCCCACATTACCTTCTAGCGACGAGACAGCAAGCCACGCCACATCCTTCATCTCCCTTTCATCCACTCGTGGCGATGTGGGGCGAGCTGCACAACCACCGCCTCCCCCATATCTATACCACGGCTCCCAAAGATGAGACATCAAGCTGCATAACTTCCGCTTCCCCAATCATCATGCCACCACTCACGGCGATAAGGCGACGAGTTGCACTACTTTTTCCTCCCCCTGTTTTCCTACCTCCACCCTATCGCCCTGCCTCCATTCCCGCCGAAATGAGGCGAGCTCAGCAACATCCTCCTCTCCCATCTCTCTGCCACCACTCCACAACCCCCATGATCTTGCATCCACTCATGGCGATGAGTCAAAAAATTGCATCACTTCCCATTCCCCCTTCTCTCTGCCTACACTACTAGTCATGTGGCGACGAGCTGTGCTACATCTTTCTCAACCATCATCTTGTCTCCACTTTCGGCGATGAGCCAGCTAGTTGCACAACTTCCTCCTTCTCGTTCTCTACCGTAACTCTTGGCTAAGAGGCGGCGAACTGCGACACCACTTCCGCCTCATCAGCATCCTACCACCACTCTGCCAAAGAGGGAGCGAGATGCGCCACCTCCTCTTACTTTAACCTGTTCCCACTTCCGGCGATGAGCGGTAAGGTTTGCACACCTTCTCGTTTCCGAACCCCCTGTCACAATTCCCGGTGATGAGGCAGTGAGCTGGGCCACTTCCTCCTCGCTAACATGACACTGTTTCCACTCCTGTCGATAAGGCATCGAACTGTGGCACTTCCTTCTCGCCTGTCTCTCTATCTGCACTCTTGTGGCAGAGGCGGCGAACTGCACCACCACCCCACCACCACCTCCCCCTTCACTTTACCTCCACTATCGGTTAAGAGCCCTTTCTCCACTTGCGGCGACATAGGGCATCCAGTCTGGGCCTTATTGCCGATGTTCCAGGCCGTCAAGGCAATGCTTTTGTCAGGGTATATGTGGGCATATGCTAAATACCCACAGGTTGATTTATACCAGAACATTTTGCCCTCTGAAAAACTAATCCAAGGTCTGTTGGCGACATAACACCATGACGTGATCATACCCTGATTTTTGAGTTTGCCTTGAGACAACTTTGGAACTAAGTTGTTCGTCGGAGGGAGGGGGGATTGAGCCTAGGCCATTAATCATCGAATAGCATTCGTATACGCCATAATCGGTATTTACCCTAATATCCGTACACTTCACCCTGCCTTAAGTACCTTAAGGGCATGATTCACCTCAGTTTTCAATGTATTTAGTAATTTTTATATTTGTACCCGATATTTTTTTCTTATTTTAGACATAAATTGTGATTAAATATTCCTCTTAGGAAACTTTTGTATCTATGGTAGTTTTTGCGTAATGAGTCGTAAACGTCAAAATTTGCACTTTACTGTTTTATGCATGCCACTAAAACCAACTGACATACCAAACCGAAAAAATTCACAGTGCATAACAATGTTGTGGGCTATAGTTTGAAATATATAAAACAAAAAATTTAATATTTTTGTATTTAGTAAAAATGTGTAACTTTGAAATTAAATTTTAAAAATTTCAAACATTTTTTTTTTAAATACAAAACTACATATAGTTTTGTTTTTGTATCTATCAAATCACAGCCTACAACATTGGTATACACTGTAAATTTTTTCGGTTCGGTATGTCAGTTGTTTTAGTGGCGTGCATAAAACCGTAAAGGGCAAATTTTGACATTTACGACTCATTATGCAAAAAAATATAATAGGTACAAAAATTTCCTTAGAGGAACGTTTAGTCACAATTTATGTCTAAAATAAGAAAAAAAATATGCGGAGCAAATATAAAAATAATAAAAGTTGTTGAAAACTGAGGTTATCCGCCCCCTTCACTGGTATCGTCCCCGAGCTGTTAGGAACTTCTCTTTGTCACCACAGCCAGCTTTAAACATAGCTGCAGCGTTAGAAGTGTCAGAGTTATTGAGGTGTTTAGCCAGTCCATTAAATGGCAGACTAAAAAGCGAGGCAGTGTAAACGACTGCTGCAAGGAGAAGCGCAGGATCAGCATATGAAGTGATTACAGCATGCCAAGTGCAGACGGCGGCGGAACTGTTTGCTCAAGTTGGAATTATGTGTTTGCGGATGTGAACCTCACCACCAGGTTAGACTGTTACTGTAAACCCTATCGGAAGTGGTATTTTAAGAGAAAGGTGATGTTTGTAATCAGATTACTTTCGTGTGTGAGAGATAGACGATTAATAACAGTATAATTTAGAGTAGAAATTTTAGAATTTAGGGAGATAAGCTGTAAATAAAAAAGTGTAAATATTGAACAACACAGTGTGAATACCATCCAGATAAGAGTTGCATAGTCGCTGTTGAATACTTAACAGTGTTTGTAAATAATTAACACAGATTACACAATTCAATTATTTAATTTACCAAGTCCTCCCTCCCAATATAACCTGATTGCACCCAGGACATTACATGTGTAACAAATGTTAAACATTTTTATTTTGATTCAGTAATGCAATGTAGGCCTACATGTCTACGAATAAAATAAAAGTTTCTATTTAAGCTGCTTTGATTAAAGTTTCAAATAAATTGTTTACATATGTAATTTTCAATAATGTATTAACAATCAATCTACAGTTAAAATTTTAATACACTTCTTTCCCTACGACAATGTGAGTAAAACTTTTTTTTCTGTCGTTTAATTCATTTTGATCAAATCGTGCAGACAATGAAAAGAAACACTGATTTATAGTTTACAGTGTACACTTATTTGATTTATGTGTAAAGTTAACTTACAATGCTGTCAAACATATTTTAGCCTATAAGATAAATATCGTAAACTGGACACACTTGCGTTTACGCCCGTTCACTACCAAAGTTAATGCTTTGTTGCAAACTAGGGAAAGTGCCGTTAATTCACTATAGTGCACCACGTAAATAACAATCGCAATCATTATCCTATTCTTAAAAATACGTTGTGTAAACACGTTGGATATAAATGTTTAGAAATTAGTACTTTTTTTCTCTTTCTGATGCTTTAAATCGTGCAATTATCCTAACACAGTTTATGCAGAAATAGTTTTTTCTATGCTGCATGACATAGATAAAACTTTATTTAAAAGAACGACAATTTCAGCTATCGAAAAGAGGGAGAAATTGTTTCGTATGTTCCCAAAAACATGAGGAAGAAAAAGAAAGGTCTTCTTTTACCAAGCATGATCTTGGAAGGCAAAATCTATGAGACGACTGGAGAGAAAAAGAAATCAGAAATAGTTGATTTTTGTAACCAACACAGAGCAGGTGTCGATATTTTGGACAAGATGTGTTTGGCCTGAGTATGTTGCTATTAATACACGAATGTGGCCAATGGCCCCCTTTTTTTCGATGCTTGACATTGATGGAATAAATTCTTAAATAATATTTTTGGGAAAGGGAAATGAAGTTCCACCTCTTCGGTTGTTCCTCGGACGTCTGTGAAAATAATAATCATTCAAGGATCACTGGTGAAAATAACAACTCTAAGCTGTCTGCCGCTGTTGGTTTCAACAGCGTCAAGGAAGTGCCAGTACTTGTAAAATCTGATAAACATAATCCAAGAGACAAAAGTATCAGAGCAAAAGAAGCAACGAGGGTGCTACACGAGCGAAGCATTACATACCAAAAAAGTAAAATAATTTGACTGATGCGACACTGTGCCATACCTGTGGCCAGTATCTATGGCTTCAACATTGTGCTTTCGTATGTCCTGACAGGTGTGTACCAAAGCGAATTGGAAATGAAGACGATAGTTGATTTTGTATAGTGTTATGTATCCTAACAGTTCTTTATTACAGCTAGAAAATTAGAATATCAATCGAAATTGCAGGTATGTTTGATTCAAACCGCAACTGATTTCTGTATTTTATTTGTATGATTTAGAACAGACTTTGTAAATGAAAGTATGTGGACTGTGATTTCAGATACAATAGAATTTGAAATTCTAAATTGGGAGACATATTTAATTCATATCAAAGATTTCTATGCTTGAATGCACGCATAATATCATAACCGAATTGTCCTTTTACGCAGGTACAGAGTATAAAGTTTATAAAAATTTTGTTTTATTAAAAGCTACGTTTTCTGTGTTTCTTCTGTATGTTATAAGGTGTGTTTTCTGAATGAAGATAAATGTTGACTGTTAAAATGTACGATATCATAGTCAATGCCTTTCGTATTAAAATTACAGGGGTTTATTTATTTTTTTTTTTTCAAAATCTGCATGTATTGCATATTCGCAACATTCTTTTATAGCTTGCGTAATCTTAAAAATTTATAAATTTCCAGGTATGTTATCACGAAGCTCACAGTTGCAGCACGAGTATATTTATCTAGATGACAGGACGAGAAATGCGACTTGAATGTGCCATAAATTATATTCGGATTATTTATTTCTGTTTAAAAAAATATTGTTAGCCAGTCTTCAATCTCACGAAATTCGGACGCTATATAACAAATATTTGAACTTGCAGTGTGCTATGATTTAATAGTGTGATGTATTATTTTATTTTGGAAAGTACACTGCCGAAATTATGCCTATTGTTAGCTGGTTGCACTGAAAACTGGACAGTTGAAGAAGAATTAGGCCTAATGTACACTTCATTATTAATTTTCTAAATTCCAAAATTATTGTGCAGAACTAACTAAATTTATTAATACATGTATTACGTATTTATTGAAAATTTGCTTAACGACTTACTGTGAAAAAGTTGCATAGTAATTTGGTTAGCAAAATAAAATGCAGACGTTAATTTAAAAAATACTCTAAAAGACCGGTTGTAAAATTCGTCTTCATTTGTACAACATTGTTAAATTTGGGGACATTAAAAGTTGTTCATGACAGTGTTTTTAACTTAGAACTGAATATATTGACTGTTAAATCAAATTCGCTATTTTCTTTGCGGGATCTACTAATTAATACCTTTATTGTAAAAATGCATAAAAACAATATTATTTGGCTCAAAACTTAATAAATTTCTTCAAGTAATCTAGAAAATTTAAATAATTTAGTATTTAGTTTTTATACACTCAATGTCAAAAATTTGGATTTACGCCACCCAAAGATTCGTCGATGTTTTTTTTTTTTGCACGAAATGTTCATTCCGTATGGACTATTTAAACTGATTTAACTGGATATAATAATAATGAAACTTGTAAAAGTAGGCCTATATAAATTACATCCACGCAACCAAATATTGATAAGGAGGTACTGCATGTGTGTTTGCTGTCCACGTGTATAGCTAAAACCACAGTATTTACTGCCTTGAAAAAAATGAGCCAGCGTGGAGAAGACTGACAAACTCATTTTTAATATCTGCTCTCGTTTAGGCGTAACAAATTAATATCTACAAAAAAGTAGAAACTAGAGAGCACTGACATAGATAAATGATTTAGTTTCGTAATGCTGTTTCATTTGTATGGAGAAAATACGGCTTAGTTGTGTCAACCAAATGTTGTTTACGCTCAACCGTATAACCTAATTACAGTAAATATTCGTATGTGTTTGTCTTTAACGAGGCTTTGTTAAGCGAAACATTCCCTGTTTCAGCCAAAATTAAATTTCCTGAACAAACATATTTTTCTCTATTTACCATTTTTTGGCTATGTGATTGGCCAGTATATTTGAAAGTATATTTTATAAATTAATTTTAATGTATGTTTCGACTAATTTACATTTGTATGCAGACAAAAATAATTTGAACTTTTAATAATGCAGTTTTACAATTTTAAAGTGCCTGTTTGAAATAATATCATACGATGGGCGAGGAGACACTAATATTATGTATTTAGGTTAACAGTGTCACTTCCAGACATTGACTACTTGATTTGAACCTATTATGCCCTTTATTTTCACGAATGGGATGAGTTCTACCTAAAAGCTTGGTTGGTAGTGCCTTACGATACAAATCAAGATTTTCAAAAGCTCGTATTGCCTTTAATTTTTTTTCAGTTTAGATTAAAATTTACGGTTTATTATATGTTAACATTTTCATAGGGCATAATATAACTACATTTTTCGATAGATCTTAGCCCCACGTAGGCCTATATCTAATTAAACTTGCCACTATCCACAATATACGTATGCAAAAATTTCTCACAAAAATATTTGTGTTTGTATTACTAAACATTTTCTCATTACATAGACTGAAGTTAAGTTAAACGCTAGTGTAAGTTCGACAAGTTTGCGTGATATGAATAAAATTATTATTTTGTTTCTTTCAGTGTCCCACACCGTACATGACCTTGTTTTTATTTGGAACACATCTGATCCACTAGTTGTAAATTCAGAAATTGAATTACCTCAACTCGATATTTCCAAAAATTACACAGCTGACTGTACCATCCAGTATTCTACAGGTAAGATAAAATTAAGCACAAGCAAAACATTTGCTAATTTATTTGTTGCAAGCAGTTAGTTTAAAGTGGTTTTATAAGTGTATCATATATGTGTATACATTCCTTCTCTTAGACACAAATTGTGACTAAATTTTGATCTTACGAAATTTCGTATCAGTCATAGCTTTTGTATAATGACTTGATCAAAGTCAAAATTTGAATGTCAAGGTTGTAAGTACGATATTGGAATCAACTGACTTACCTAACAGAGAAAATTACCACTGCATAACGACATTGTAGGCGATAAAGTCTTCTATATAAGATCACAAAAAAATATTTTTTTATTTAAGCTGTTTAGGATTTTTTAAATATCAGCACTTTTTTGGAGTACAATTTTTTATTTTTTATTTTTTGTTCTTAAATAATTGACCACGCTGTCTACAACATTGTTATTCAGAGTGAAATTTATTCACTTTTAGTAAGTCAGTTGGTTTAAGTGTCCTACTTAGAAACATGAAAAGCAAATTTCGACTTCGTCAATCCATTTTTTAAAACTGTGATAGGTAAAAAAAATTCATTAGAGGTAACTTTAGTCACAATGTATGTCCAAAAATGAGAAAAATATCTGGTACAAAAATTAAAACGTCTGTCTATCATACCATTAACCGAAGTTAATGTATGTAAGTTTAAAGGTTCAACAAAAGTGCAGTGGTCAGACCTCTCGTCTCCCACTAAGGCCATCCGGATTTTATTCAGATCGAGAATGGTTCAGAATATTTAGCATGTGAAAAACGTGCGGACATTGCCGTTTTTTCAGCGGGTTTTCGCGGGGTACTCCACTATCCCCTGTCTATTAATTCCGTCGCTGTTCCAACTAAGGGACAGTAGTAGAGAATAGTTACTTCAATTGCAGGAGCAGGGATACGGGATCATTTCAGAATATGTTCCGTTATTATTCGTATAATATGGTCTACCCACCATCTTGGTTAATGTCCGTTGTCTTGATACCTAGCTACCCTCATTGGCTCCACCCTCCATCTAATTTTTTTTAATTAGTTATGTAGTTGTCCTCTAGTTAGGGCTGCCAGTAGTTTCAGATCGTCTCCTAGGTAGCATTGATTACATAAGACTTTGGTATAGAGTCTTTCTACCAGGAGAGTTAGTAGCTGTACCCAACGTCTTGGTTCCAGTGTTGTCTGCTAGATAGCATTGGTGTTGTATGTACTAATGGTTAGGGCCACGATCTTGTCGCGAAAAGATTTTTGTTCCACTTTGTTTCCGAGACTCACGTGCACATTGCCAGTTCTGTTTCAAGGTTATTGGCAGCGTGTCTTTGTTCAGCAGCGTTTCTCATTTGACTGCACCAATCAGAGTAAGATTATAGTGAGTCTGTACGTCTATAATTTGCCAAGATAAGTGAGGGTAAAATCATCCAACCACAGACGATGTAGCAGAGCTGCAGGTGTGCACATGACGCATCGGGTGCAAAAATCTTTTCGCCATAAAATCGCGGCTCTACTAATGGTTCAGTCCGTCTCGGTGGTACAGCGATCGACCGTATCGACGCCTTTAAACCACGCCTTAGTAATTGCTGTGGCCGACAGAAACGAAGCTGGTTCTCCATCTTTATTTTTTGCTGGCGAATAGCATGTGTCTTTTACTCCAGAAGGAGAGGAAGTATTTCTTCATTATTTCGACCAATAGAAGTGAATAAGCTAGGCAAACCCCTAAGACGCTATAGCATTATATCTAGAAGGAAAACCACCTAAGTAATATTAGCGTCAAAACCCCGTACATGTCAGAAAATCCTACGCGCCAGCAGGCCGTACGCCCCAGGCGGTCAAGCGCGACAGTTGACCGTGCCTGCGCCAGAAACATGGAAAAGTGGCCTAAGTGTATACGGTAAGCGTTTGTTGTGGCCTTTCTTGGCAAGCGTTTGAAGTAGTAATCAGTAATCACTGATTTAAATTCCAGTGCTTGCCCAGTTTCGCTCTTATAATTAGGGACAGGAACATTTCGCGAATTCAATGACCCGCATGCTAGAATCCATTGTCCTATGCATATTCAAGCCCCGTGTATTCGTTTATTGTCTGTTGTTCCACTGAGTAGCAGCTAGTGGACAGATAGTTGGGGCTTCAGTATGTATAGGACAGTGCATTATAACATGAAGGTAATTGAATCAGCGACATTTTCCGGCCCCTAGTTATAATTTTTTAATCAACATAGTTCTAAACGAGAGTATTCACGGACTTCATACAAAATTTACTTTTTAACACTTCTCTTAATCTTACAATGTCTGCTATTACGAAAGACTGGCTTTTTGTGCTGGTTTGTTATCAGATTCGGAGGGAGGTTGCAAAAACATGACCGATGGCTAGAGCCACGATTTTATGGTGAAAAGATTTTTGCATCATTTGGTTTCCATGCCTTATGTTGACATCCGCAACTGTGTTTCATGGTCAGTGATTGGACGTGTTTCAACTGTCACACGTCTTGAGGTTCTACTGACAAATCATAGACGTATTACGTCACAATATCCTTATTGTTATTAGTGCAGTCAAATGAGGGGCCGTGTCTGAGCAAAGACGCGCTGCCAATAGCCGTGCAGCAGAGTTGCCGAGGTGCACGCGAGACATTGAAACAAAATGTTGCAAAAATCTTTTCGCGATAAATCGTGGCTCTACCGATGGCAAACCGCTGTCATTCAATGAAAATATGTTTGCAGTGTTTGTTATTGTCATAGACTAAACTGCTGCAGTTGCTTTTAAAATTAAATATGTTTTTTTTTTAAATATATATGATACCTAGAAATACTTGGCGCGGACACGAAGAGTTATAAAAGCCTACGCCTGCGTCATAAATAACAATGTTACCACTATTTTTGTAATTTGACAGCATATTCTTTCAGTATAGTTAATATATAAAATAATTAAATTAATAAACGATGCCAAGGAACGGAAAAACCAACATCAGCTTTCAGGTCCTTGTTACAAATCGGGCTGCAGAGTGAGGTATTAAAAAAACCAAGAGGTTTTTAATACGTGCTTTATTTTACCATGGATTTGCCATTATGTTTCCTATAGAGTGTGTATGTGTGTATGTTTTATTTAACTAGTTGTGACTAAAAAGATCCTACAAACTATTTTTTTCTACGAACGATACCTGCCACCTATACAGAAAAATTGTGTACAATTAAATTTCGTACAATACATTCACTTCAAATTTAGTTTTACCTAAATACGTTTCTAGAAGTCATTGTACACGGCCTGCACAAGACAAATATGCAAAATGCTTCTGGGTCTTATTTTATAAACTACGTTTTAATTTGTCAGCTCCTCAGTTTTCAGATTAATAGCGTTCTACAGATACCCTGTAATGCCTGGGTCGCATTTTGTTTACCTTTTAGCGTATTATACAACCATATACAAGGAAATATTTGTAATTAGCGCGCTAAAAAATTGGTTAGTTATCTTCTCCTCTTTAATATGTCTACACAAAAATGTATTGCAGCAGTTTGTGATGCATTACTTAACACACACACACCCACCAATATTATAAAGGTGTGTACACACAAACACACACACACACACACACATATATATATATATATATGTGTGTGTGTGTGTGTGTGTGTGTGTGTGTGTGTGGGTGTGTGTAGGTGTGTGTGTTAACGAGAGTGATGGGAGTGTTAACGTTTTAAAAATAAAGTTACAAATGTGTTGTCTCTTTGTCTTGAATGTAAATATGGTGGGAGTAATACAACAACACACAACACTGAACATATAATTTAAAGTTTCATTTCTTTGAAAAAATGATTGATATTTAATTGTTTGTGGACTATTAAGTAATTTCGTTGTTTATCATCAAATTGTATTTTATTTAAATATATGTAAAGTTTTTTAAAGTACATATTGATTGGCCTAGTTGTCAAGTGAAGGTGGAAGAGGTAGGAAGCTGTGCGACATATTTAAGTCGTGCGCTTACCGGCAGTCGAAGAGAGGACCATTATCACGTCTCATAAATGCTAATATATTTTAATGCTTTATAAATTTAAAACATATTCATCTCCGGTTACACAAACAACTGACTAATTTAAATGTGGTAACCGCAAACAGTTATTTTGGGTAGACATGGAAAGAGAGGTATTAGCAAAAATGTCTGGTTGTAACGTCGTGTTTTTAAATTTTTACATGTTATTAGGACCAGTACCTGTAATACAAATCCAAGTTTGCTGCTCTATTAATATAATAGATTCCGAGATACAGATTTTTAAATAATAGACATTTAAAAAAAATGAAAAAATTTTGTTTCGGTCGATTTTCGGGCCAAATAATGCGAAAACTACTTACCCTACTAGTAAAGTCATGAGAAATAATATGTATTACATTTATTTAGCTTAAATTTTAGTACATAATTATACCTCTAGACCTATCAGTTCTCCCATTATGTGTAAAAATAAAAAAAAATTGGATAATCATATTTTACAAGAAAAAATGTAAATAATTCCCGCGATGATTTGCGGAAATTTTAATAAACAAAGAGCAAAATACTGTGAAACAGGAATTGCATCTAATGTATCTCATTCATATAAATGAAATAACCATAAGCTTATTTCAACTAAAACACTGTGTCAAACCACCAAAGTTAAGAAAAAATTTTCTATCTCGTGTAAGAACCTAACGTGAGTCTTCTCTAAAGTATTCTTTGTAAACTTTGTAAGCCTATTTTTAGGTTGCATGAATAGTTGGATGACTTTTTGCACTAATCCAACAGATTTTTTTAGACACATTTAGCTGATATAATACGATCACGAAAATTAACTTGCGGTTGTGTTAAGTAGTTCCTAGTTTTAAACCCCAATATATTTAAGTAAACAAGAATGCCCCTACTAAGTGAACTGTGCCCTATAGCGCCTAGAACTCAACACGGCCTATTGCCTAGTTGTCGTAATGGCATTATTTGTACAAAATATGGCGTCAGCAACACTTTATGGGTGTAAACAGGACAATGCGTCTACGTATTACGACGAAGTAGCTGCATTTTCAGGTACCTCGGTACAGACATATTCGTGAATGTGAAAATCAGGGCATTGAGAGTGAAAGACATTTGGAAGATGCAGATATTGATATTGTGATAACCATACTCGACACAAATGAAGAGGTGGATTCCAAAAGGGGCTAAGTCAAAAAAGTAAATTTTTCAGGAAACGATTTTTTTTGTGTATATGTGTAAGTTGAGAATGACAAGCACGAAAGACACAAATACATAACGTTTAACCTTGAGAAAACGTTGGCAACATGTATTTTGATTATGACTTTAATAGAATACATGTAATTAGGCTACAAAAATTG
>PNEQ01058627.1:0-48794 GCA_003012365.1 Medauroidea extradentata | reverse complement strand
TATATATATATATATATATATATATATATATATATATATATATATATATATATATATATATATATATATAAGTTTTTGACAATGTTTATATTGACACTCGCCACTAATTAAGTTCGCTGAAAAAATAAGATTTATCTCTTTTGCGATGGTATGATTATTTTGCAAATTTCTTTACACGTGTTTAGCCACTAAATAATACTGCCATTATTAATTCTGAACTAGCTATTTTAAACTAGACAGTAGTAGCAATTTTCGTAAGACGTCGTTATTGTGTCTAGTAACTGTGCACTTATTTTCAGACTATGTAGAATGGTTTCTGTGAAATAAATAATTGTTATTAATGTCCTTATTCCAGACAGATAAACAAGCTAAAAGAATGATTTAATACAGAATAGTTAAAGGGAGATTTTCGCCATTTCTATTCAACAGATAATGTATAGTTGTATAGTTCAGTTATGAAAATCACAAGTGAAAAGTGTTATTATTGTTATAATCTTTCTACTTCTTTCCACAAAATATATAAAATATATTTCACTTTAAAACAATTCAACCTATTAACTAAAATTAATATATTTTCATATACCTCAATGTATACAGATACCAAACATATGAGTAACTACCCCTCCTTTCAAAAACGGCTTAGAGCTTCATAAAAGTGCACTAACTATACTATTCTTAAGTCTTGTAAAAATAAATATATATACTTACAATTTAAATGAACCAGTAAATATATTTTGGGAAATATATGAGTAAACGATTGGTTAATTGTCTTTTTCTTAGATGGCTTCTAAGAACACCAATCATTCAAATATAGAATAGCTGAAGTCACATATAAAATTGGACTGATATCGGTTTGCAAACGTCCTAAATAAATACGGACAACGGCGTACAACACATCCTCAAAACACTCAAAAATAAGTAAATGACCTTAAAAAGTAATAAACACTAGAGTATGAAAATTAATTACATAGTCAGGACTGAACATTTATAATACTACTCAAGTAATTATGTGTGTAGTCTTAATTAAGAAGATATTTAAATTCACTAATTCTGATACTTTTTAAAATGTTTCTTTGATTGGTTTTATGCGATAATACCTAAGCGAGAGTGTGAGATAATTTTCTTGTATTTTCAGTTTTCGAGCCATAATATTTATTCAAGTTGTATTTTAAAAATGTTGTCTTTGACCATTCATAGGATATTTTCTTGATAAACTGTTTGACACAAGTGATAATTTAATCTATATAAGACGATCTCCAAAAGCCATCACAAATAACGTATATTCCCCAACAATGCCACATTTACCAAAATATTTTAAAACATAAGTTTTTGTAGAAAATCTATAAATTATATTAACATCTAGCTGTACTGTGAAGCGTTACTTTAGTTAGTAACAGATCACATGTGCAAAATTTTAACAAAAATACAACTCGCAGACAAGCAATATGTATCATAATTATTTCTGTCTGTTTGTCAACGTTTATTTGCTTCTCAGCGGTCGAAGGCAGGCACGAATGTGCCTATCTGCTGGGTTTCTTTCCGGAAGAGGAAAGCCGCGACATATCCGTCAAAACTGCAGCTGGACTCTGTGCGCGGATGTCTCCACCGCAAAGGCGTGTTATCGCCAGTGTGAGAGGATGGAGTAGGATTCGGGAAAACGCGCGGAGTGGTAATATAAGCTGTAGGACTTGGTGCGGGGACGACACAGAACAGACAGGACAACATGAACATGAGCCGACTAGTCCTGTTGGTCGTCTGTTGTGCCTCCTTCCTGGTGGCTCCGGCCCTGGGGAAGACATTCGTGTTCAGGAACAACGGTGCCGATACGGTGTGGATCGGTACGCTTGGCAACGCTGGCCAGGAATCACCCGGCAACGGCGGCTTCGTTCTCAACCCAGGCCAAGATGTAGGTAGCTACAAGTGTCTTAATCTTAGTTATTATATTTGTGTAATTAGGGTGGAGGGAGAGAGAGAGAATGTGTGTGTGTGAGAGCGAGGTGGTGATAGTTAATTTATATATAATGTAACTCGTGAATGTGATTTTAGATTTATCCACACAGTAAAAATGATAAAAAAGTACTTTACCTTTCATTGTTTAGTGTTTTTTTTTTTGTTATCATACATACTTTATTTATTTATTTAGAACTTAAAATTTTTAATTCGATTGTATGGGACAAACAAAATTATATTTTCGCCTTAGATATTTAGCTAACGGCCACAGAAAAATCATTCTCTCTGTCATGTCTTGCAGTGTGAATGTGTATGTGTGTGTATTTGTATGTGTGTGTATATATATATATATATATATATATATATATATATATATATATATATAGAGAGAGAGAGAGAGAGAGAGAGAGAGAGAGAGAAAGAGAGAGAGAGAAAGAGAGAGAGAGATGAAAAGGGAGGCAAAACTGGACAGATTTTTTTTTTCCAAAATGTTTTTAAAATGGTTGTTAATGAACCTCTTTCCATCGGTATCCACCATTTAGCATTTAGAATTTTTAAAATGTGCTTTGGTTTAGATTTTTTTTTTAGAAACTTAAACAAATATAATTTATCACTTCTTTATTATTATCATCTGTATTAATACTAGTACAGTTGAGGTGTGAAAAAGTAGTTGATCAACAACGTTTGCTAAGTTTTTAATTTCAATTTGATCTCAGTGTTCTTCAAAAGTTTCACCTACAGAGATCTTAAGAAAGCTTTTTAAACAGAAATAATTGTAACTTGCGTGAAACACCTAATTAAAACTTAGTTGCGTCAGGCTAAGTTTGCGGAGCAATTAAGGTCAGAAGATATTTGACTATAACGTTGGTAAAAACCGTACAGATTGATTTACAATATAGTGAACACGGATTTCGTTAAGTTACTTAAGTGTCACGGAAAATTTGGTATTGGAAACGCAGCAGTGTTTTCACGTCGCACATATAGTACAATGTGGAAACACTATTGCGTTTCCTAGACCAAATTTCCCGTAACACAAATTAAATTTAACGAATTTCATGTAGACCTAGACTTAATTGTTAATGTAGTTGTATACGAAGTGAGATGTGCAGAGTACGCAATGCAGACATAAACAGATAGTGGTTGTAATAAGCACGAGCTGGAGAGAGGGTAGACTTGCTTAGTTACGTGACAAGGTTTCATGTATCACCAGGTTATATATAATAAACACCGGCATGCAATTTAGTGTTTTAAAATGGTAGGAATTTAAAATAAGCCTAGCTATTGTATGTATTTCTTAGAATTTTACAAAATGCGACCGCAACTGTAGATTTTTTACATTCATATTACATGTAAGCCTAGTTTCTTTCTTCATTCTTTGAGATTTTGAACACTTCATTCACTGGATGTAGTTTCTTGGACGTACTTAGCAGAGTATGCTTCAGTCAATAGGATACCTGCACGCCATAAAATGTAATTAATGGAATTTAATGGTGTGTATGTATCCTGTTGACTAAAGCATACTCTGCTTATTTATGATTTTCCATTATCTTTAGTTATCTATCTTTGACAGTCATGTATATCGCAATGGAGTATGTGCAAGAAACTAAATCCAGTCATACACTCCCATTGCATAGTTCCTTCAAAGATCACAACTTTGCATTCAGTTTAACTTTGGCTTACTCGGGGGCGCGGTGGCCGAATGGTCAGACCATTCGCCTCCCACCAAGGCGATTCGAGCTCGATTCCCGGCTGGGTCAGTCCCCGGATTTTCGTAATTGTGCCAGTCGATGCCGCTGGTCGGAGGGCTTTCTCGGGGATCTACTCTTTCCACCGTTCCCTTATTTCGGACACGGTTCGTACCCTATGGCATCCCTCACAGCTACGAAGACATCGATGTTAAGGCCATGATATTTCTTTTTTCTTTTTTTTTTTCAAACAATTGCAAATAACTCAAATATTTTTTTAACTAAATGCTTTTAAAAATTTGAGACTGTGTATAGTTATATAATAAGCAATTTTGGCAGAGGGTTTTTTAAATTAATGTACCGTTTGCTAGCAAAAAATTATTTTGCTTCATATAGGCTTATTTTGACAACAAAATTTGCGATTTTTCAGGGGCGAAAATCTAAAAATTTGTTTGGTGTATTACAACAGAAAAATTCAGGTGCAGACGATGATATATGAGTGTTAAAACTGCCAGAATGCATTTTTGATGTATTCATTAAATTGCGTTTAGTAAAATTATTTTCGAAATTTCTGCAAAACTACAGAGCGAGGCCGCGCTGACCAAAATTTCTCACTCACTATGTTTTAGTCCAATCTAGTGCTCAAAATTTAAAATTTTTTCGTGCCAATTGCTTGTTACGTGATTATATTACTGTTCGAATGATTACTGTAAAATACATAACAATAAAGGTCTACCTCAAAATGGCCCATTTCTAAGTTGTACGCCTATTGATCTGGTAGGTATAAAGAAAAATTAAGCGTCACCGCAACCAAAGAGTTAAATGGGAAATTAATATGACAATAAATTCTTGTTAAGTAGCACCTTTTCGAGACAACCATCCAAACAAAATATATTCAAATTTAAAATTATTCAGAAATACTGACATTGGAAGTGGTTTCCGAGAATTAAGTTTACTGATGTTTATATTTTTGTAATAATGACATTATAACATTACAGTTTTGTTATATTTATGTTTTAAAATTTTTAAAAATGGCAATAATTCACTTATATCAGGCAGGGTAACCAGGAGTAGATAATAAAGCCAATCTCGTGACTTATTGTACGCTTGAAAACTTTCCTCTGGTTGCTAAATTCATGCTTCAAGTTAAAATTTTTGTCCTACTGACACTACACTCGTGGCTATTTATAGACACAGAGAGTGCACGGAACTAAAAAAAAATCATGTTCCGGCAACGGAAGTCTAAAATGTCAAGACCGCAACCTAACGGAAGTCTGCTCACTTCCGTCCTGCTGTAGAGGGTCTGGCCTGGTGTTTTCTGTATTCAGAGTGAAATAAAACTGCATCAAAACGCCGCTGGATAAAATGAGGTAAACTATTTTAACACTCAATCGCCTTTGGAATAAAATAAAAAAGTTCCCAAATCAAAATATGCAACACATTAAAAATTCAGTGTAAATAAACTGAAGAAAACACCACTCTTCATAGATAAACCCTTTCCCCTCAGAATTTTGGCCAAGTTACCAACCAGGTGAATGGAAGGTATAGAACCAGTAACTTCCTAGAAGCCGGTCACGTAAAATATCTCAACAACAAGCAGGCATGTAGCAAATCAGATCTGTGAGGTGTAATTTCGCATCACTACTTGCTATTTCCACTGACATATCCACACCGCAGCACACGCGCAGGGCAATAGCACTAGTCTTCACTTACATAATATTGTAACAACTGGAATTAAGAACTCTCAAGTAGGAAATAATCATAAATTAATATTTGTATAAAGTAGTGTTAGTTTAACAAACGTTACTTGAGAATAAATAAAATATTATCTCAGCCAGTTTTCCCATAAAGGCATTTCAAAATTCAAAATTTGTGTATTTTTACTTCATACAAAACTAGAGAACCGGTAAACATAACGAAATGGAAAAAATCACTCACAACTACTTGTCACGGTCTACGGCTTGAAGCATATTAAAATTTTTTTCGCATTTAAAAAAATGGCTAAAAGTAAGAAATGATAACCATATTTTTGAAAATGTAACTATAATACAAACATTCTTGTAATGGGTTTTTATGTGCTTCAAGCCGTAGACCCTGACGTGTAGTTTTGAAGTGATTTTTTTTTTAATTTCATTATGTTTACAGGTTTTCAAGTTTTGAGTAAACTAAAAATATGCAAATTTTGACTTTTAAATGGCATTATGAGAAAACTGGCTAAGCTAATTTTTTTTTACAATGAAACAACTCTCCGAAATAACGTCTATAAAACTAACCACATTTCATACTAATATACAATTGTAATTTTTCCCGTAAGGGCGTTCACGTGAAAAAAAAAACGCGTAATTTTATATTTGTACGACATAGTGTTAGTTTTATAGACGTTACTTGTGCCTACATTTTCCATTCGTGAAACATTTTTAGCTCTTATAGTCTTCCCATAGCGGCAGGATAATGTTTAAATTTGCAAGTTCGGGAACATGCTAGTAACAAAAACCAACTGACTTACGGGAAGGAAATAATTTACACTGAAATTATATAGTATAGGCCATGTGCTAAAAGATTTAAAATCACACAACGCAATTCCTTTGTATTTTTAAAAATAATCTAAAAATAACGATAATTTCCTTACATATGGCAATTTTGAACAATTCAAAGGCCTTAGTTGTGTGGTACGGTACCCCATTTGCCCCATGCCTCGCACTGCCCCTCCCCCTCTTTTTACTCAGGCACTCGCACGACGTGCCTTTTGCTTTAACGCAGTCGTATGAATGCTAAAAGAACGATACGATACAAACAGACAGACGGACATTAATTAATTTATTAATTTATTTTCTTATTAATTTAATTATTTATTTACACGAAAACTACATCAGATGCATCTGGTGCGACCTATTCCGTAATGGCATCAATTTCAGGGAAGATTGCACAGTATATGGAGAAAAGTTGAACGCCTCTCTGAGTGAACTGTGAGAAATTTTCATTGCAGAGACGAAAAGTGAGTGAAATATAAGGAGAAACTGAGAGTTTGTTAATATGTCCTCAGACCTTCCTTAGGATTTTCTCAAGCTGCAAATCAATCATGGCTGCTGTAAATAGAGGTTACAATGCCACATGAGGGAAAAAATATTCTTATTTTGAATTTATCGGTAATATTTTAATGGAGGAACATGACCACAGTGTAAATGAAAGAATGCACTGGCATCTACAACATAATTTATATTCGTTGTCCTTTTTTGCATGAAAGCGATGTCGAATGTTTAAATGTCGCTTATGTTTTTAAACAAAATGGTTACGATGCCATTATATAAATTTTTTTTTTTAATATTTTTATTTTGCATTTTTTCAGCTTTTCAGTAAGCGAAACACTAAATATACATTGTCAAATCGCTGTCACGTAAGTTTTGTGCATACCAAATGAAAAAAAATATATACACATACCTTTTAGTTACATTCGCAAGTCAGCGCCTGAAATGAAATTAATTTTCTCGCGAATATTGTGGTAACACCCCACTTCAACTGAGATATCTCAATTTCCTGACTCTGCAATGCAAACGAAAAAATTCTTAGATTTTACTCAAGTTCTCCTCAGTTTCACCTTTACCTTGACTCTGCAGTCGACCCTCAGTTCCCTACTTAAATCCACATTAGCCCATTAGTGTGTGCCTACGGCGCAACCAGGTGTAAAGCAGGTGCAAATTTTACACTTTACAGATAAGGCAGCGATATTGTATCTGCCGCTTGGATACGAAGAGTGAACGATTGTGCGGAACTTACAAGCGAAATGGTTGCGAGCTCCTTGAGAAAAAAAAGTCTGTGCGAGGCGGTGCTGTAGTCACTGAACTCGCATTTGGGATTATATGTATTCCATTCCCTATGTGACTATTCTTATTTCAAGTTTTCCTCTGTTTTTTTTTTTTTTTTTTTTTTTTTTTTTTTTTTTTTTTTTTTTTTTTTTTTTTTTTTTTTTTTTTTTTTTTTCGTAAATCTATCCAGGCAGATACCGGATTTATTCCTAACTATGGGTCATGGCGAATCCTTTCCCGTCTTCTTTCCATCCTAGCCAACATAAAAGTTTTTCGACCATACCCCATTGCGGGCGTGTCTCTTGTTGTTTGTGTTATCGTCGTTCATACATTTGGTTATTTTTCCGTATACCCCTTCTTACCACTAAATCACACACTGACACATCAAAACATAACAACGAAATATTTAGGGAGTGCACATAAATGTTACCAATCATATAGACTAACAAATAATAACAAAAACATTGAAAAGTCCTTATAACAAATTAAAAGCAGATTAATTTTTCGGAACATCCTGTACATGGTTAGTAGAAAGTATGTGTAGCTGTACTATTCAAATGTAAAACTGAGATATTTATCACTCGTGGATGTGATGAGAGGTGTGGAGAGAGGAGAGCCGGAGGTTGTGTTTAGAAGAACGGGAAAACCTTGCATTCCTGAAATACAGGATGTCCACAAACAAACAAAAATACAGGATGTCCACAAACACATGATAAGCACACCACACGAATCCTGGGGTAGATTGGAAACGAAAATTTAAGTTGCAAAATGTTGTAGGACGACACTTTACGTGCACAACGTGGCAACAGTGTACGGAGATAGTCACCTTACTTTACGTTTGAGGCAAGGAAACGGGGAAGGCAATAAGTCGAACATAACAGGTGCGTCTAACACCTCATCGCCTCTAGACGCGGAGGACTAAACTAGCGTGCAGTGTTTTCGTAGTAACTGTTTTTCAACGGGACTTCTAGCGACGACCCAGCTATTTTATTTATGAAAACTATGTGGTTAAGTTTCAATGCAGGTTTCTATGATCTAGTTTTACGATTATGGTTGATATTTTCTCAGCTACAGCAACGTGAAAAAGTAATTTTTAGCACTTTTGAGGAACTTGGCAAGTATTTAATTAACGGATGGCATTTTTAAAACCGTTGGGACCCAGTTTGAAGTGTGTCTTATTTTCGTAGATAAACACATTAGAAACATGTTTAATAGTTATACAAGAAATACATTCTTTCCGTACCACGCTACAATACGTCTCACGCCCCAGGCCCACCAACTCTTAAGGCTCGGTTCAAGTCACCATATTGAATGTTATCATTTTTCGCTTTTTTTTTATAGAATTTTAAGAAGAAAAATGTTAAATATGCGATTATACCTCAAATTCTATTTACATTTCGCAGCAGTACGAACCTTGCGATTTAGCAGATAACTTATAATTACGCCGCGATCTGTGTGGCACATTTTTTATATTCATAATTTGCACGACTGATTGCTACCTAACTATACATCACTAACTCAATTGCCATGTTTGTACTTTAGCACAAAGTAGATAGAATTTGCGGTACAGTCGCCGATTTAACAATTTTCATTTTAAGAATTTAAAAAAAAAATTATAAAATTCAATATGGCGACTGAAACCGAGCCTAAATATTTAAATTAAAACACGTCTCTTCACCTTAGCGAGTGTCGTGTGACGGTATGGGAGATCAAGTAAACGAAATTTCCGTGTGGATAAATCAACTATACCAGGTGTATTTTATAAGCCCGTAGAGCATAAATAGCACCGTAGCAATGTAAAACTTGGCTAGAATATGATCTTTGAACTATTCTTGCAATGGGTTCAGATTATGAACAAAAATGATTTTTTTGGACATAATCCATTACGGGCGAATGTTTCATATTGAAGAAAATCCCACAAAAAAAAAACAATGAAAGAAATGCCAGTAAGCTGTAGACAACAGACATAAAACATACAAATAATTCATGAAAGGAATTTAGTCATATCTCAGAAGACGACACAAGGACAAGAACAGATATAAACAACACACAATTTATTTATAAGTGGAATATAGTCAACTGGAGGATGACGACAAATAATAAGAAAACAACAACAAAAGACAGACGCAAAATAAAACAACGAAGAAGGGGTATACGGAAAAATAACCAAATGTATGAACGACGATAACACAAACAACAAGAGACACGCCCGCAATGGGGTATGGTCGAAAAACTTTTATGTTGGCTAGGATGGAAAGAAGACGGGAAAGGATTCGCCATGACCCATAGTTAGGAATAAATCCGGTATCTGCCTGGATAGATTTACTTTTTAAGACTAGCCTATTGTTAAAATGTTCTATTAAGTTGCAAGCTAGGCGGCTACTCATGAGTAAACGGCAATAAAATAGAAAGTATATTTAGTACAGAAAACTTTATTAGTGCCTAGATGACTTATTTATAATACTTTATACAAACTGTTGATTATATCTGAAGTTTTGTGACAACATCAGTTTTAAGTTTATAAGTAATAAATTACGGAGTTTTTCCATTGTCTATGTGATTAGATAGATCGAAAGACACACACAACTTAAGACTCATTTGACAAAACAAAATAAACATTTTATATTTTATTTTATAGTTTTTCTTATTCACACGCCTGTGTTAAATTTTGTGTCTGTTCTTTGTATTTTGCATAATATTTTCGTTGCATCTATGGTTGGCAAATTTATTCAAGTCACTTTTCTTTAAGTTTTGGTAATTTAACAAAAGTTCAGCGTCGATTTCGTTCTTTTCCGTTTTGTCACACTCGAACGTCTTTGAATTTGCCTATTTTTGTTGTTTGGTCATCTTTCGTATTTAACTCGGCAATGGACACATTTCAATAAAAAGTTCATTTTAAATCTGTGCTACTAGTTTAGGTTGTTAATATCCGTGAATCAGGTATGGCAAGTATAGAACTCCTTGTTATGTGTGATTCACGGAAAATTAAACATTTTTAAAATTCGTGGATATTTTATTCCTTTCGGAAAATTTGAATTGATGTGGCACTTGTTAATAATTTGATAAAAAAGGATTATTGTGGGTATAATTTTTATGTTTTAACAGGTACAATAATCTAGTTTCGTTACCTGTGTTGGAAGTTATTAAATGTTCTGTATAAGAAGCAAAGACCTTTGTTTATTTTTCGGAACAAGTTGAACTTTTACAAAAAGTTATTTATGCAGGAACAATTAGCAGTACGGCCAACCAACCTGGATTGTTATCCCTACTGCAACAAATCTAATTTACCAACAATTCTTTGTTTCACAGTATATAATCATAGCAGCGCCCGTATCAAACACAGTGTGGCTTATTTTTCTTCTCGCCATACTTTTACATGGCAAATTATCGCGTACACAATTCCTTACATTTAACCATGATAAAGAGAACAACAATTTAACAAATACACCAAAAATTTTGACATTTGCTTAAGTGTGTAAACAATAGTGTAACAATAGTTTTTAACCCCCGACGCAAAAAGAGGGGTGTAATAAGTTTAAAGTGTGTATCTGTATGTGGCATAGTAGCTCCTAAATGGACGAACCGATTTTTTTTAATGTGACTTGATCGAGAGAGTTTTTAGCTATAATTCAAGAAAATCTTTTCAGCTGTTTGAAGATCATCAGCTCTTTTCTAGTTGTTGAAGGAATGTGAGCGATTTCTGCTGGTCTGTTCGGTTCGAAATTAAATACCCTGTAAGTCAGGTTTTTTTATATTTTTTTTTATTTCATTTATATTGTTAGTTACTAATACTACGGGTACACTAATATACAATTATTACGAATCAGTGCAAGAGTTTTTATCTTGTGAATGCTGCATTTATTATTATTTATATATGTACATATTATGTTTTTATGTTCGCCTGACAATTTACTCGACGCATTATAGATTTCGCCGTACTCAAAGATTGAACTTTGATGATAAAATAGAAAGAGAGAGAGAGAGATTATAAATTTCTACTAGCCGGTCTTCATAAGCAAAGCGTAACTAATATATAGACAGTTTTTTTCTCCTCGTACGGGTGGACCCGGGTTCGATTCCCCGCTCTGGCATTCCTGCGTTTGGTTTTCCTTGGTTTCTCTAGTTCGTTCCATCCGAATGCTGGGATGTTTCGTTACAACAGCCATGGCCTATTCCTCCCGTAGTTCATGTATTTGTGTAAAGTTGTGTTAAGACCCTGTCACATTATCCAATTATTCTATTACATTATATTTGACGATAAAGTTGGAGACGAATATTTTACGAAAAATCTAGTCATACAATTTTTCATCAAATAAAGTTTGGTCGGTTACTATCAAATATGTTCGAAGACATGTCACCCTGTCAAATTTTGTTGTAGTTCAGTTTACATAACCTATGTATTTGGTTATGTTTTACAATACGTACAAAATTATGGTACAAAATTTTTAATTAAGTACATTCAGAATGTAAATTATGCAGAATAAACAGCCTAGCAGGCAAACTTCAAGAAATATCAATAATGTATAATTCTTCTGCACTTTGAATAATTTTGTCGTGTAGAAATTATGTTCTTTGGGTTGTTAACAGTTAATCATATCTTTGAAATGTTATGTAATACATCAGTTTCTCTACGTATTTTTTTTGTTACTTATTTTTTTTTTCAATAACATACCGAACTAAATTTTGAATAAGCGTACTCAGTTCATTTCGTTTACCAGCAACTTATTTTTTAAGTAAACAGCAGAAAAGTTTGTCGATTAATTTAAATCTAATTTATTTGCTTTGTTTCTATAATTTAACTACGATAACATTTTCCTTCCAACTCAACTAAGTGTAGGAATGTAGGTTACGACATTTCCGTTTACACAAAGCGTTATTGTGATTGTCTGAAACGTCCACCAACCAATAAATTTTACAACCCGTCCAACTCGCAAACATTGGGCGAAAACGAGAGCCATCAAACGTCCTCCAAGAAATACGGCCGCGATAGTGACGTTTTCGTGACGTCACTGACATCCGACTTTATTTTACCAACTTTATTTGAAGCTATTGGAAGGGAAGATTTTATAGTGTCACAAGGAATTTTACATCTATAATTACTTGGTGCAGAAGTTAAGCCGAGGGAGAGCGATTTTAGAATATATCGTCCCCTCCCCCTCCCCCTCCCCCTGAATTACGACAGTGTCAATAAAAATTTCAAAAAACAGGTGTTAGTAACTAATATTAGATATGATTGTTTATCGCGGGATAACTTGACTCTTTGCTGGTTTCAACGCACGTTCAGCTCACCAGAATATTACTGACTTTCACTAGTATGTGGAGCTGTTGCCCTATTTGACTGAGCCAATAAGAATCCCGCTATTGTAATATTTGATGCCTGTTATTGGTCTGCAGACAGCTACGTTGTGTCAGACGTACATCAACCAATCATACATGTTGCAAGAAACTACAGTGTTTACAAGGGTATGATGGCACAAAACGTTTTTGCAATATAACATCAACAGAGACAGGAGAAATTCGCGGGTTCACAGACCTGTAGGCTAGCATCCAAGAATATATGTGTAATCGTGCAGACAGCAGCTGTTTATTAGCTGCTCGCTGACACTGTGAAATGGGCCTGTATTCAACTACAGTTTTATTATTGGCTCAGCTACTTCCAGGAAGTGTCGAGTAAGTCAACGGTGAATTGTGAAAGTGATACATACCTATAGTTGCTGGAACTATAGCTTGCGCCTAAAAGAAAACGCGAAATTTTCAGGTCTCTAACCATTGTATATACCTATTATATAAACATAACTGCAATAATTCCAAGCAAACAAGGTCAGTGATTATTCTCTCTCTCTCTCTCTCTCTCTCTCTCTCTCTCTCTCTCTCTCTCTCTCTCTGTATGTAAGGATAAGTATATAATACATTAAATCAAAACAATCCCCTCTATCCACAATTCTGGCTACGCAGCTGGCCTGGCTATCCAAGGTACATAAAGCTCAATTAAAGTAATTGTTTTCTTCGTGGTGGTCTGGTGCAGGTGATGGTGACCACGGAGGACGACTGGGCGGGACGCTTCTGGCCACGCACGGGTTGTGACGACAACACCGGCTCCTGCGAGACTGGAGACTGTGGAGGGCTGCAGTGTAACGGGGCCGCCGGCGCCCCGCCTGCAACCCTCGCAGAGTTCTCCCTCGGCGACACGGACTACTACGACGTCAGCCTCGTCGATGGATTCAACGTGGGCGTGGAGGTGAGTCTTTCTTCAACGAGTGCCTGGGTCGCGTTAACTTTCTCGCCCATTATGAATGCTCGGAAACGTTCGTTGATCCTCGGCGATGTAGTCATCAACATCAATCTGGTCAACACCTTCAATGTAAACTTGGAGGTGAGTCCGCTGGGGGGTTAGGCACCCCTCATATATGTCTCTAGCAGAAGACGACGGCCTTCGATGTCTACTCTATACACAAACGAATAAGAGTAAGCTTATCCGTATGATACGTGAAAGCGCTACTTAACCGACCCATGCAGGAAGAGTCGCCACATTAATGAACGTGGCCTTCTACTTTAGACGGCTGTGGTGTACACATATCTTAATCTTTAACACTTATTTTCTTGCAAATAAACGTAGTGAGAGTATGTTAATGTGTGGAGAACTTGGAGCAGAATCTTTATTTTTATATGTACGATAGAGTTATAGCACACTTTAGCTTTAAACTGACGTTACAAAATGGCAAAGTCAGAGTTGAGTTACAGAGGCACTCTAAATTCAGAGTGGATAAAGATGTAGCAGGCCACAACATCTCGTGCGTAAAAACAAATATTATTTCACTAAAATAAAAATGCTGAAATTTAAAAAAAAATAATAATAAAAATTCAATTACCTTTTAAAAATAGAAAAATATTTTATGTTATGGTTTAACATAGGTTAACTTGTAGCCTACAACATCGTTATTCACTGTGAATTTATCCAGTTTGGTAAGTGAGTTGGTTATAGTGTCGTCCTTGAAACGATAGCATGTAAAATTGCTGGCCCGCTGCAATGCTGTTTTCAAGGCAGGCAGACGGCCGCCTTAAGGATGTTCACGTGCGTTTAATTTAAAAATGTTATACTTTTACGCAATGGTATAAGATTTGTAGACTATGTTCGTGAGTACAGTTGCAACTGACAAAACAATTTTAGCTGGCATAATTTTCTCGTAACGGTGCTTCAAAGTCAAAATTTGCACGTTACGCTGCCATGGAAACAGCAAAAACTCGTTGAAATATTTAAACTAAATCATTCACAGTGAAATATCATGCTATGGTCTAGGTAACCTAATATTAGACAAACTTACAGTGAACTCTTTTGAGTTTAAAAAAATTCCCGAATTGCAACTTTTTTCCTGTAATTTTGAAAAATTTAAAAAAAAAAAAAAAATTGCGTTGTGGGTTTATAAATGTTAACTTACGTAGAACACGGCATGTTATTTCACTGAGAATTATTTCATTTGTGTAAGTCAATTGGTTTTCACTATTTGCATGGCAGCATAACACGCACATTTTAACAATATGAGAAAACTAAACAAGCTAAACTAATTTATTTAGAGGAAATTGTACTCGAAAGTGCCGTCTACAAAACTAACACTATTTCATGAAAATATAAATTTGATGATTTTTAACCAACGATACCCACAAGTGCCGTCTACAAAATTAACACTATTTCATGAAAATATAAAATTATGATTTTTAACCACTTAAGAGTCTTCCTACCTATGCTTCAAATGCGTTGCATCGAGTTACGACTATTCTGTTTTCGACGAAACTACATAACGCACATTATATTTGTATATCTACGAAAAGTCCTGTAAGGAAAATAGCAATAGTAAAAAAACTTCACGCCAGCTGAGTGGCTTGCGCGGAGAGGCGATAATGCATTACATACGCCGGTCAACGACACCCTTACTGCTCCTACACCACACACACAAACGCAACCTATCTATGGTGGCCTCTTAAGGGCGGCGGTCTACCGCAATTTTCATTACCATTTTTTGTTATTTTTTATTTGTACCAGATATTTTTTTTCTTATTTCGGACACAAAATGTGACTAAATTTGGCTCTTATGAAATTTTTATATCCCTCATAGTTTTCGCGTAATGGCTTGTTAAAGTCATATTTTGCATGTTTCCGTTTTAACGACTACACTAAAATCAACTGATATGCCGTACTAAAAAAAATCACAGTGTATAAAGACATTGCAGGCTACAATGAATAGAATAAAAATTATTTGAATTTAAAAAAAAATGCCGAAGCTGAAAATATAAATTTTAAAAATTCAATGTATTTTTTTAAAATGCAAATAATTTTTTTTTTTTATTTTATGAGCATGTCATTGTAGCCTGCAATGTCTTTATTGACTGTGATTTTTTTAGTATGGTATATCAGTTGATTTTAGTGTAGTCGTTAAAACGTAAACATGCAAAATATGACTTTAACAAGCCATTACGCGAAAACTATGAGAGATAAAAAAATTTCATAACAGCCAAATTTAGTCACATTTTGTGTCTAAAATAAGTAAAAAAATATCTGGTACAAATAAAAATAAAATAATGATGAAAATTGCGGTAGACCGCGCCCTTAAGAGGGTCTCGTACATAATTCCACTCTAAAAGCGTTAATCTATAACTGTAGGTTTCTTGAAGCCAATTAGCGAAAATTAATCAATATCAATCGTAGACAGCAGTTTTAGCAAACGTTTTAAACAAAATTGTTTCGAGTGTTACGGACTTCTGAGGCACAATCTCTTAAGACGGAATCTCGTGCATTTAACAGCGGCGCAAAAGCAATTCTGGATAAATATTTACTCATAAAGTTGGCAAATACCATTATCTAGGATTGTCATTGAGTATTTTATCCATATTGGCTTCGAAAAATCATAGAAATAAATTGCTATTTTCAGCGTTTATTGACTGGCAAGTGTTATTGCGATGTTCCAGGTGTCGCCAATGAACCAGGACAGCTGCGGCACGGCGGGCTGCCTGAATGATCTGAACCCCGGCTGCCCGTCAGACCTGCAGCTGACAGACTCCTCAGGCGCCGTTGTGGGCTGCAAGAGCTCGTGCGTCGCCTACAACACTGACCAGTTCTGCTGCCGTGGAGACTACAACACGCCGCAGACCTGCGACGTCAACGACTGGCCGCCGGGCAACTCCGCAGAATACTTCAAGAGCAACTGCCCCAACGCCTACAGCTACGCCTTCGATGATCCCTCCTCCACTTACACCTGCAACGACTCCGGTTACACCATCACCATCGGCTGAGCCACCAGTCCCTTCCTCCAACTGCCGCAAACGGCGTGCTGTCTTTTAATAAGGGTTGGTGCTGCGGTTAATCTGAAACCTCGGAAAATCCGCTAACAAACATTAACATTAGCAATTACACACAGACCTCGTAAGATCACTGCCCTCTTTAAAATGGGAATCGTTATATTTATGTCTTAATGTTGTTAAATCCATGCTGTAGTGTCGTAAAAACGAGGTATTGTAAAATATAATTTTTCTCTCCATTTATTTTTTATTTTGTTATTTATATATATTGGCTGATGATGATTTGCAAATGGATAATCCACACGTGGATATCGAGAGTTGACGCTTATTCCATTTGTATCTTAAGAGTTACTCTCAATATTTTTTCTCTGCAATTAGGATTCACTGGAGTGGTGACATTTAAAAAAATGCATTAAGTCAACGATCGCTGATACAGTGCCACTGTTGAGTGTATTTACAGGATTTTTAATGCCCCTAAAAAAATTATGCTTTACTATGCCAAGCAAACATGTATTATGAACTATTGGTTGATAAACTAGACGATTACAGGCACAACAAAATAGTATTAATATATCGAAATTAAACACTTTTATATTCGTCTCTAAAATTTCTGTTTCGAGCAAGATAGCGGTAACTTATCTCACTGGTCGCCACGTATTTTGTATTTTGTTCCAGGCAATGTAGATTTGTGTGTGTGTGTTTTTTTTTTCTCAGGGAAGTTTTATAACTATGTGAAGACTGTGAATATTTAAGTCGCAGTCACTATGTATGCGTCGTTTTTTTTTTAATATAAAAAGCACAGCTCCGCATCTTCTTAAACACACGTCATATTTTAAAATGTTTTCTCCTAACTACTTTATACCCATGATTATCTACATTTTTATTTCCCTTTAAGTACGATTATACTGCATTTCTTGTTTCTCGGGGGGTAAAAGTTGGCTGTATTCTTTAGTCCAAATTATTTAAAATTTGGCTAACCGACATCAGTGTATCTGTATCTGCCTTCGGTTCTTCAATCTTTGGATTAGTGTTGTTCACAGTGGTTTTCCAAGAGAAGCACAGCTACAGTTTTAGAACTCAGGGTTTTCCAAAGTGTAAAAAGTCAACCAAGCAGTGGCGGTCCGAGGGTTGTTGGCGTGTAGAGCACAAGTTGCCGAGAACACTGTACACCCCTGTGAATGCCCGCCATATTCCTATGACCATGAAATATATACTGGCTACTTATTGTGTTGTGACAGTCAGTAATAAGCGGCACCTACAAACCAGAGTGTCAGTGGCTGTAGCGTCAACTAGCGCACAACAATATACAGATCTCAGCAACATATGCCCTGTCTGCCAACAACCTACGAACAGCCGCTGCAACCAAGGGCTAGAAATGTGGGGAAGTCATGATAACTGATATTTAGTTTTTATATGTATTGGAGGTTTCGCTTTCCAGTAGCTATTTCGCGCGATCATGGTATGTATATGCGCGTGCAATAAGGCTGGCTTTTGCTGACTCACCACTTACGTAAACGCATTTACGTGCAAGACACGCAACTAACGTGCTGTCTTCTCGATGGAGGCTTCCCAAAAATGATGACTAAAGATGATGGTTTATGACGGGAAAACTTAACTGTTTGCTGGGTTTCAACATACGTTCAACTTATCAAATGCTCACTGGATTTTCCCTGTACTTGGAGTGGTTACCCCATTTGACTGAGCCAATAAGAAACCCGCCTGTTGTTGGTCTGCAGACGTGTTTCTTCCAATCATACATGTTGCGAGAAACTACAGTGTTTTCAAGGGTATGTTGGCACAAAACATTTCGCTACTTACCATCAACTCTAATGATGATTTTAATCAGTTACACTCTACACTTTTAAGAAATGATAATGATAACAATAAAAATAATATGTGTTTCTAAAGTAATCTGAATTTTATGTAAAAATATTTTTTTTTACAACAGCTATGTTTGACTCTGAAAACACTCATTTGAGCTATTTGCTCTTCTTCAGAAACACAACAAGTAAGTACAATTTAAATAGATAGCATGTGATGTAGATAGGTTTGTCCGGTGCGGGGACACAGAATACTGGATTTTAAGCTGGAAACTGAGCCCCAAAAAATTCGCAGGGGGCGGGGGGGGGGGGCAGACGCCAGCCGCATAGATGTTCGTGCTCCCTCATTTACCACAGCAATATTATTTTTCAAATCGCTGTTATTCCTGCAAGTAATTACTTGTGTAGTTGTGTGGATACCAGAACTTAGTAAGTCACCATGTGGTTTCACAAACTGATGGCGATGTACAGTTTGTTTTATTAGATTGTTAATACAATGAAGTACTATCATAACGGTCGTGCCACATTTATCTGGTTTCTTCACAAAACACTGTTCAGTAAAAATAATGGAATTTAAAAAGTAATCTTTCATTTTAATGGCTTATACAATTTCCCATGGTAAGTAGATTCAACTACTCTCTCTCCCCGCCCCCAACCAACCAATCTCCTCCAGTCATCAATATTATCCATGTGTGCCTTGCCATCTTATCTTCGAAACAGAAAGTACGTATGGAATGCTAGAATTAGGTCACTTCTACAAGAATTGGGGCGCTCCCAAATCACACGTCTGTCACCTAGTAATGCCCACGCATACTGATGATGTGTGAACTACGACTGAGGTTATGTGGATAAACACCTTACAGATCAAAGACTTCTGATGAGAGGAAGCGGCGTATTGTTGTAGTCTGAGCTGCGCCGCATTATTACCACCCGAGACCAAGAGGAAGATTTTAGTGAGGAGTAGCGTGGAAGAGAGGTTGGTCCTGATATCAGGTCCGGCAGAGATAAGTCCCAGGGGAAAGTCGCAGGGGTTGTGGACTGCCAGGCGGGTGGAAGGGGGGTGTATTAAGACCACCGAACGTCGCAGGCGGTGGAAATCGTTCCACTGGGACATCAAGTTTCTGCGCTACGCTGGAAGACGCACCAAAATTCTACTGACGTTCACAAAGATTTTTTAAAACTCTGTTCTCCCCCCCCCCCCCCCCCCCCCCAAAAATACTGGATTGGTCTAAAGAAAATAGATATTTATGTTTATATTAACTTGAGATCTGTAAAATTGTGCATTATTTGGTTGGTATGTATCACATCTAAACTAGATGATGTTATAGAATCCAAAGAGCAGTATTAGATTGTTTATTCAAATACAATTTCTTGTAATATTTCTTACTTAAAATTTTATCTTTGGCGATTGCGTTTTGACAGTGAAAATATAATGCTGACTAAATAACAGTTATAAAAATGTTCATGTGTAGACGTAGTTTAAGTATAAAACATCTTAACGTTTAACCACTTCCGTCTTAATCTAGAATTATTATTAAAACAAGTATACTAAATCGAATCTTCGTAAGTATGGTAATGATTAAGGTCATGCTCTCTTATGTCAACCGTTTTTTGCGGAAATAATTTTTTACTAAGCTTAACCGAGAGCATATATAAAAAAATCTGTTTGGCTGTTTCGTTTAAAATTGCTTTTGCCGTGATAGCTATTTTTTTTTTCAAAACGAGAAATTATACTGTTTCTGCTGAAAAGTCAATTAACCAGAATTTTATTAATTACACAATTAGTTAAAACCACACTGTTTATTGCCTTGAAAAAAATTCTGCCAACTTGGAGAAAACTATTTTAAACAAAACTGCCAGACAGATTTTTTGAAATATGCTCTCTTTTTGGCTTAAAAAATTAACATCGCAAAAAAAAAAAAAGCAGAAACGTGAAAGAATGTACCAGGATCCCCGTATAGGAACAATTTCGACATCTATGGTTATTACTGCTTTTAATGTTCTACTTTCCACTTACCCTTTTACTTTTTTGCCTAAAAAAATTGTTGTATATGCATTAACACGTATTGAAATCTTTATGCGTAGTTACATTTTGCCTTCGAATTTTCTTAACTATGAAATGACGAAATCGTCTGCGAGTATTAAATACCAGTGAATAGTGTGCAAGCAATACGGAAGGTCGTACGATGGTTCATATACATCAGAATAGTTCCCCATGACTGTTTTTTTGCTGTACTGCCGATCAGAAAGTCTTTCAGTTGCGGTGCTGAACACCTTTAATGATATGTGCGAATTGTCCGATTGTTTACAACAGTTTTCTCAGGTTTATTGAAGTATTAAGTGGTTAATGTGGTTCCAATACGTTCTGCAGGTCCGATGTGGGTTTTAAATTTCGCCACTGTAATGCTGGAAATCGAAACACGTTAGCCTACAAAGTGAAGCTTTGTCTCACGATTCTTTGAAGAAAAATGGTGCGTGTTGTACAACTCTCAAGGTCTCAAGAAGCCTCGGGCTAGCTTCTAAGTACTTTTTCTCACGTACGCCGCGTTCCTTAGTGAGTGATGTGCCGGCAATTTGTGTCTACAGACGAAGGCGTTTCCTTGTTACGGCTGAACCAATTAAGATTCGTCGCTCGTATAGGAGGAGAGGGGGGAAGAAGAGGGCGGAGATAACGGGCACGGATGATGAGGCCGCATTAAGATACAGGACTTGGCGTGAGTTTCCTTGTCGAGGTTGCGTGTTATCTCTGTCGCTCTTGTTCTTGGTCCATTTTCGTCTGTCTTTGTCTCGTGTGGGGATGGAGGGGTGGGCGTGCGGATTCCGCGAGAAGTTCCAGCCTCCCCGACAGAAGCACCAGCGTTAGACGGCGGGGCGAAGGCATTTCCTTGAATTAGTTCGCATCAACTCCCGCGCGTAGTGTAACTCGCGGGTAGCTCGTCACCTTCGTACCACCCTGACCCAACCCCCTCAAAACCTCCCCCCTCCACTTCTAGAGAAAACCGCGGCCGTAGCAGCCGACTTCAACCCCGCTAGATTACGTCCCCGCCCAGATAGAAGGCGGCGCGATCTCACCTCCCCGTACCTAATGCGAACAGCTCGGGAGGACCAATTTGCCCTTTACGCTATCTGATGTCCCCGCGTCCCTGCCGACCTCCTCTTCCCGCCTTACCCCGGGGGAACTTAATGACTCCTCCCCGAGGAAGACAATCATCGTCTGGGATCATCGTCTGGCGAGAAGCGGGACGCAGGGCGCTTGTTATCCTGAGCCGACGCGGGAAAGTCGCCTTTGTGGCTAATCGCGAGGTTGGCGTTGCGGTGAAAAAGCTTCCGCGAATCAGGCCTTCCCAGCTGATTGCCAATTTCACTTCTGCAGCAATTTTGGCAATGCTATTTCTGTTATTCCTTCGCGGTTGAAAACTTTCGTTGTAAGCCTTATCACCTCTGGCTCATCATATTTTGATATTATAAACTCTGATTGAAGTAGTTAAGGTAGCGTTGTCAGAGAAATAATTTTTGGGTAAGTAAATGAAAGAAAATTACTTTAAGCAAAGGTGAGAGTTCTTTTTACTCAGCAATGCACAGCCGCAAGAACATATGGACCGAGGCATGTGGCAAAGTTGTAAAACAATGAAGACTAAAGGCCGATATTATAAACCTCTTTCGAATGACAACCAACTGCTATCCCCCTAGAGAAAGCATTGGTGAGCAGTTGGTTGTCATTCGAAAGTCATTTATAGATACGGCTCTAAGTCTGGATGACTTGATTCGATTCCTAGTCTTGTCATCCTGACTAGGTCTTTCTCGGTTTTCTTAAATCACGCCAGGTAAATGCTTGGATGAATCCTAACTGTAGGCCATAAACCGATGTATTACCCGTATCCAATCAGTCCGAGTAAATGGTTCCAGACTTTTATCACCTCGCTGTAGAGTCATTTTAACTTTCATGCTACCTACCAAGAACTGTCAAATAGGAGATATAAATTTAAAAATGACTTCCCAATAGTGGGAAGGCGTATGCTATGAATGGAATTTTATTTAACGGAAATCTTAAAGGTGCCGCCTAACTTTAGAGTATTTTGGCTCATTAAAGGCTCAAAACTAAGAGCTAAACTAGCGTGTAAGCTTCACACAGATCAATGTTTACTATGAGACCGTTTAGAACACTATCGATAAGGGCGCTACCTACCCCACGCTTAAAATGCGTTGCTGTGTGTTCGTAAACAGGTTTTTTCTACGAAAATATTCCACGTGCGCCCATTGTGCCAACGTACGAAAATAAAACAAACTCCAGACAAGGTCGGACGCCACGCTCATTAAAAAACACTGTTTCTAAGCCCTCCAACATGGCTAAAAACGGCCTTTTCAGACTTCCGTACTTCAAAATGTACTAACCGGATATATGTGAAACTCAGATTGCGAGCTGCACTGAACTTAGTTGCAGACTTTCCACCGATAAAATTATATGGTCACCGCCGCTCAGTGTTCCGTAGTAAAAACCGTTTGGCGGGAAACTTGCACGTTAGTTCAGCGCTTGGATCGTTGAGACGACGCGGCATTTGATACGCGCTTCAAAGTCGACCTTACAGCTCCGTCGCTTTTTAGCCTCTCACGCCCGGGTAGGCAACGCCCTTAAACTGTACATTATAACGCATTTGAAGCTTTCGAGGGGTTTTATGGTACTGAAATAAGCGAACGCCAAGGTCCGCAATAACTTGTTCATCAAATGTCTCATCACTTCTACGCACTTATTTATGAATTTGCGTAAAATTTTCGGTTAAGTCGTTTTTATTACAGGAATTTTATTAGCGTTGATCATAATTTTTTTTGTTGGTAAACCTGTTTCATACATGAACAAAAACATTGCTTATTTCACCGATAGTTTTGTCATTGTTCGTCAGCAGTAACGGAATCATATCAGTAATCAGTAATTATTTCATCGTCGTCAGTAGTGATGACAGAGTTTCGGAACTATTGGAAGCTAAGGAAATATAAATACAGGAAAACGCATTCTTGAATACGAAATTAACTAGCAAACACAGTTTCCTTACCTATTTAAAGCTTACATTTGTATATGAATAATTATATTTCACAGAATTATCCCATAATATGCGTCTGAGAAAATATTAATTTAATATTAATATGAAGACTATTTTGGAAGAACGTTACCAAGAAATATTTCATGTAGGCCTATAGTTAAACTACTCCTGTGTTACACCATGATTAGAATGTTTATAAACATTTGTGGAAGGCAGATGTTTTGAATCTCACGTCGATGTCAGTTTTCACTGACGCTACACATACTCCCGAGCTCCAGAGGAATCAGGGGCCGCGGTGGCCGAATGGTCAGACCGTTCGCCTCCCACCAAGGCGATCCGGGTTCGATTCCCGGCGGGGTTAGTCCCCTGGATTTTCGGACAGCGCCGTTGGTCGGCGGGTTTTCTCTGAGATCTCCCGTTTCCTCCTCCTCTTTATTCCGAAGCTGCTCCATACTTCAACTCATGTCAACCCTCACAAGGGCAAAAGATCACGATGTTAAGCGCTGACCAAAATCTCTCGTTCTCTCTCTCTTCAGAGGAATCTGTAGTCGCGTAGCCTCACACGAGGAGTCAACCGTCAGCCGTGAAAAATTCTCAGTGGCCATCAGTGCTTACCAACCGTATGTGAACAGTAACTGATTTTACTGAAAGCAGTGAACAGTGAAACTAGTGAGTATCGGAATGCGGCGTATACCTCAGTTTTGTTTATTACTCCGTTTGTAGTTTTGGAGGTACGGCAGTTTGAAATTTCCGCTTAAAGGTATGCTGGGTGGTTTATAGTTATGTTGGGGAACAGTGTCGTTAATGTGTATGTTGTATCACTAGCAATATTCTACATTCTTTTAGGTGATTTTTTCTGTTTGTAAATTTTCACACTCCACGCGAGCAGTAAATAACGGATTTTCCAACAGATGGCACTGTGCAACGGTTTTAAAGCGCACATCGGGCGGCAATTTTTGAGTCCGAGATACGGGTAGATGTGGTTACACATTAACATTTCTATATTTCCACTGATGTTCCGTGTTGGTATCAGCTCAAAGACACTGTCGCCACGTATGAAAAAAAAAAAAAAACTAATTTAACATGTCGAGACAGTAAAAAATGTAACCCAACGGAGAATAACCTGGGGAAATAATTAAATAATTCCTATCGACCGCACACAAACCTCCTTGAGGGCAAATCTTCGCTAGTGAAAATTCGTTCACTATAAATCAACGAAACGTGAAATTTCAAATTCCGTGCGGATTATAGCCTCGGGCCTAGCTAGTGTCGTGTTTCGCAAATCGCCATTATGACCAGGTAACTTGGCTGTACGTCAGCATAATATCACACCGTAATGCAATACCAACGTAAATCAAAATACGTCATTTTGAGATAAATGCAGTCGTGCATATATACGTTCTATCAGAATTTTTGATGCTCATATTACAATATAAACACAACACAAAATATGTTGGTATTTCACTTAAACATAACTTCTGTTATTTATTCACATGCAACTTTATTAGTAGAAATTTTAGTCTTGCACTAATCATTACTGTTACTTGTCAAAGATGCTGAAAACAAAACATTCTTTTCAATGTTTGGAACACAGGTTTGGAATGTTTTTCTCAGTTATGTTAACACTGCATTTGGTAGAGAAAACTATCCTCTGTTTCCCGACATACATAACTCACAAATGTTGATTTTTTTTTAAGTTGTTTTGGTGTTGTATTGAGTGTGCGAGATACATTAAATGTAGGTCCGCGTATTTCTCGCGAATGAAACTCCGTCGCGAGTTGTGTTTGAGACAAACAACATGGCGCGGACTTGTTCCAATAACTGGTCGCTTTGGAAGATTTGCGCGTTATGTGGCCACGTGGGTGTATCTAATTTGCGCGTTCAAGTGAAGATATTTTGGTCGGAATTAACATCTAGGTCAGCAGCGCTGGTGAGGGTTAACATGAGGTGAGTATGGAGCAGCGCCGGAATGAAAGGGCGGGGGAAACGAGAGACCCCCGAGAAAACCCGCCGACGAGCAGCATCGTCCGGCACGATTCCCACGGGATGCAAAAATCCGAGAACCGAGCCCGCCGGGAATCGAACCTGGATCGCCTTGGTAGGAGGCGAGAGGTCTAGCTCCTCGACCACCGTGGCCCATTTTGCGCGTTCAAGGACTAGAAGTGAAGAAGCGGTAAGGACGAGACAACAAGGGCGTCACGCCTTAACCTAGCCTCTACGCGCAAGTCACTGAATTGGCATGCATTTTTTTCGCAGCAACTCTCCTCTACGAGTCATTAATGAGTGACACTCATGTTTCGACCTAACATTAATGTTACAGATGTATTGTACCCACCTATAGCTTTCTAAAATATATTGTGCTAAGATTTTCATATGCAAAAGGAACAGCAAGAGCACCCATTTTCGGCAGTTAAAAAAATAAGCTTTAATAAGCAGATATGGGGGGGGGACGTAATTGGGTGAACACGCGCGTAACATACTTTGAATACTATTCCTAAACAGATAACACATACGCCTTGAGTAATTTTCTAACATATTTGTTACGGCCGAAGGTCTGCACACCCCTCGGCGGCCTGGGCTGACGACTACCTTAAGGGGCCTACCTAGATATGCGTCGTTTGTGTGTGGGGCAGAAGCGGTAAGGTTGCCACTAACCCACGTATGTAATTAAAACTGCCAGCAATTAGACAGTATAACCTAACGAGGTAAATGAGTGATAAAAAAAACTCGTCTCTGGTTCAGGAGAAACAGGGTTCAACTCCCCACCACGGTCATCCTGATTGTAGTTTTCCGGGTTACTCCTCTATCACTCCAGGCGAGTTCCAAGCTACAGGCCATGGCCGATTCCCATACCATTTCCCCCATGTACCTTTACCAACTTGTGGAGTTGTTCAAGAGTACATAAAACATCAATTAAAAATACAATTAGTAGAAACTTTTCTTGTTCACTCAAATCTTTTCTTGACTTTACATAATACTGTTCAAATTGTCGATACTCCGTCCGACGAGTTTTTCGTCGTTGAAAATATTACGTCCTATCTATATTGAATGCTGGAATATCTAAACTGAAGTAAGACTATATTTAGTACAATATAAACATTTAATCTAATACAAGCAACGATACTACAGAGTACATATATTTCGGAGTTAATTTACCTACGCTACGTGTAGCTCTGCTTTAATTATTATGGACCCTGTTAAACGTGGTTGCATTGGATAGGCGAGCATGTTGGAGTGAGATGGTAGGTGTTCAGGAGAGAGGAGGGGTTCAGCAGCTGATGGTCAATCATCTGTGACCAAAGGCGCTTATGAAAATTCACTCGGGTAGGGTAAATCAGCCAAATATCGCAGGCGCCCAAAATTTTTAGCCTGCTTCCCGAAGGAAAATGTAGACTTATCATATCACCTTTCTATCTGTGTGTCAGTATGTGTGTATTGGTGTGTGTGTGTGCGCTAAAACTTTACAGCCAGTGGACCTAATTTCAGCACACTTTGTACGCATATAGTACATAGTAATCTAACTTCAGTTTTATGTATTTCGCTTACACCCTGTTCATATTTTCAAAATGGCAGCCATTTTAACATTTTTTCGATCGTGCTAGATATCTAAGGAACTGTACTTAAAAATGTCATCAAACTGGGTACACAGATACTACATACAAAGCTTATTTGACTTTAATGTATTTAGTTCATCCTGAGTCCATATTTTGAAAATGGCAGCCATTTATATATTTTAGCATAGTATCACATATCTTCGGAAATATTTTTTCGGAATTTCACCAAACATTGTACACATATACTACATACTAAGCTGAGTTGAATATTGTGTATTAAGTTCATCCTGTGCTCATATTTTCAATATGGCAACCAATTATTATATTTTAGCATAGTATGACTTTTCTTGCGAAACATATTTTAGATTTTCACAAAACTTGGTACACATATAATACATATAAAGCTGACTTAACTTCTCTGTATTTAATTCATCCTGTGTTCATATATTCAAAATGGTGGTCAGTTTTATTTTTTGGCATAGTATCCCATATCTTATAAAGTATTTTTCAGAAATTCATCAAGCTTGTTAAACATATACTTCATACAAAGCTGACTTTAATTTGTGTATTTCGTTAGTGCTGTCGTCATATTTTCAAAAGGCCGGCCTTTTTATTTCTAGCGTAGTTATAAATATCTTTGGATATGTATTATTATTTTTTTTTTATGTTTCGTCAAACTTGGTACGCATATACTGCATACTAACCTGACTTAACGTTTGTAATATTTTGAAAACATTTTGTCTTTATGATAAAAAGACATCTCAGAAACATTTTTTTTTTTCTAATTTTAAAACTGGCTACTCGCGTATTACATAGCAAGCTGACATATATTGAGTATATTTCGTGTATCATATGGCTAAATCAATTTTATCATTTAATATACCTATATTGCGCGCATGATTTGAACTTTCGGGGTTAATTCTCACCTTGAGGAAAGTAAGCTTGTTAGTTATGCTGGTATTTTAAAAATTTGTTTTTAAACTTGCAAGTATTTTGATAGCTACTAAAAATTCAAAATCCCAAATTTTCAGGACAATCTGTGTGGTGCAAAGAATCTATATGGGGTTGTTAATCTGTATGTCCTATGATATCTTATTTTATACATTTAGTCCGTTTTAAAAACGTGATATGTGCATTGTGTTATTTAAATGATTATAAAGTCAATTATATTCCAAAATTTCTCAAGAAATATCACGCATTTTATTTCACAGCGAGGTAATTACAGACGGTTACACACAACATTACACAAGGACAAGAACCAGAAAAGGAGTCGGCCATGGCCTATGTTAAAGAACCATCCCAAAATTCGCCTGGAACGATTTCGGGATAAAATGGAAAATCGAAATAAGGTCGGCCGGAGCCGGGGATCGAACACGGGTCTTCCCGGATTACGAATCCAGCAATTTACCGTTGCGCCACCTTACACAGTAATATCAAATGGCGTAAACCGAGGTTTATTTGTGATAACTGCTGGTGATACCGCGCTCCTCAAATTGTTTATTTTAGGCAATTTAGTAAATCCATAACGAACCCGTAATGGATGGATTATGTATTGTTTTACGTACCTACACAAATATAGGCCTTTTCTTACATAAAATGCATAAAAATGAACTTTTTTATTGTCACAAAGTTCTTCTGATGTCACAAAGTAACCTCGGTTTACAGTAGTGGGCTTTTTGTTTGAAAAGTTGTTTTCCCAAATACATGCATTGAAAAGACTCATAATTTAAAATCCTTGGTTGCATGATATGTATACATATTTATTTATTTATGTATATATATATATATATAGGTCTATAGACAGAACCCTCGAGATGGTCATTTCTCAAATTTGTTATCTCGGTCCTGAAAATGGCGAGTATGGGTGTTTTTACGTTTCTTTTTAGGAACGTAAATGTTTGCGCAGAATATTTTAAAATATATAGGCGTGTTCAATGTACATATTTGTATTTAATATTACGCCATAAAATGATACGGTCACCACAGAATGTCTCATAGGGATGACTTCACACAAGTTCTGGTGACTTGCGCCTAGAGGCTACGGGCAAGCGCAATGTGCGTACTGTGTCGTCCTTACTGCTCCCGCACTTTCAGACCTCGAACACGCAAACTGTATCAACCAAGGCGGTCACCTTAAGGCTGTTAAATTGGCGAAAATCATGAATTTATACTTGTATGAGATACCGTACGCGGGGGTGACTTTGGGACGCTCCAAGAATCTATATTTCGCGTATATAACAGCCCTAAGTAAAGAAGTTTATTTGAGATAAATTCCTAATCATTTATGTCTAAATGTAATTTAAATTATATTTACTACCAGTTAACACACGTGGAAGATAAATATTATGTAATAGTATCCCAAAGTCACCCCACGTGTCCAAACTGACCTCCGCGTACGGTAGTGTTAGTTTTGAAGGCGTTTCTTGAAAGTACATTTACCTCTAACAAAAAAAATTAGGTCAGCTAAGATTTCCCATAATGACATTACAAAGGCAAAATTTGTATTTTCTCCTTTCATACAACCCCTCTCCCGAATTCAAATTAACCTAATGCAATAAAGTAGTTTACAGTAGATCTACATGTCACGGGCGACATACGTATTGATGTATATAAAATCCAAATTAAAAACGTTTGTATTGAAAAATGTTTTGATATTTTACCAACATTTTTTAATAGAAAAATATTATTTTGTGGTTTCTTCCATGCTTGAAGCCGTAGTCCGTGAAGTGTACTTAAATCGTGGATTATTTTCTTTCATTGTGTTCATTGACTTTCGTGTGGTGTATGAAGTAAATACCATGTAAGTTTTGACTCTGCGATTGCATTTAAAGAAAAACTGGCAGACCTAAATGTTTTAAAGAGGAAAATGTACTATTGAGTAACGTCTGCAAGACACTACTGCGTTCGAAAATCAATTTTTGTTTTTGCCCTCTTGAACACACTCAATGTTTGGAGTGCAGTTTCTCCCTGGATGATTTACGAGGCAGCCACGAGGACGGAGATACTCTGCAAGGCAAACAGCGGCTGCGCTCCCCGCTGTGACACGCCGACATGTATCAGGAAAGGAGAAGGCCATCACTTGCTACAACCCGTGCCGGGTCCAGGGGAAAGGATGCTGTGTTGATCTCCAACGGGCCTGGCTCAAGTAGACGGCAGTTCGGACGCGCATATCCAGCGTCGGGAGAGACGAAATCTCGAATCGAGGAGATGGCTCGACCAAGCATGAAAAACTCTTTGGCTGCAGCATCTATACAAGGATTGCAGTACATGAAGTGTTAAAGACATGTCTTGTTGTTTTACAGTTATTTACATTTCATTCTTAAAATGCAACCCCACATTACTATCAGCATCAAAGAATCGCGACACACACACACACACACACATATATATATATATATATATATATATATATATATATATATATATATATATATATATATATATATATATGTATATATATACAGAGGATGTTACTGAACAACACCGACAAACTACGGCAGGTGATTCCTAATAAAAAACAAGCAGAAATTATACTTTGCATTTTTTGGCTAAACTTAATACTTAGGAAGTAATGAGATTATGAATATCAAAATTTATAATCGTACTATCCCAAAATATCGGAAACTAAATAACATAAAAGAACAACATTTTCGGCACTTCTTAATGCTGTTAGGACCTCCAAGCCATTAACAAATACAACTTGATACCTTCCACACTTATGAAAATAATAGGTGTGGCTACGCTATATATGCACACAACTATATTACCGTAGAATTTCGAACATTTGCATATGGTTTATTGAAAATGAGACCTGTGTAACAAAAATGGTCTTCTTGTTGCAACTGCCTTCGACATACCGTTTATGCTCAAAACACTGAATATTCGCGCAGACGTACAGAGCCTAAAGCATATGAAATACTGCGAACATCCATGTGATGTGTGCAGCGTACAGACGATGGTGGATATTCGCTGTAAACAAGTATAATACTGTTTTAAGTCCCAGATCAGTTTGTTGCTAGCATTCTGCGCATTGTGGCAGTTGTGGACGAAAAAAGGCAGGTCCCAGACAGCTGAAACATGTTTAAATGGTATTGTGTTCGTCATGCTGATAATAAACCAAACACGTATAACTTCGTGAAGTAATATTTGTAAAATAAAAATAATAGCTTAGTGTCGGGTATCAATGTGTTTTCTGTAAAGCATGCAATATCCGCTCTGCTATACCAAATCATAACAATGTGTTCATCAACACAACCTTCATAGTCGTTTTACACTCATACCGCTGACAATGGAGGGATGTTTGCTGTACTTCTGTTCTTTATTTAGACCTAGCAACAATTTACTCGCGCGTTTTTCCACAGTTTACGTTTCATCCTGTATGCATGTCCTAACTTTTTTCATTGCTATAAACACTACAGTTTTATAAATTCTTGCTACCATGTATGGAAAATTTTACTATGAAAATAAACCAAAATAAATTAATTATTTTTGCAGGAGAACTGTGCATTATTCTGCTAAAAACCTCTCGGGCTATACATTATAATTTAAATGTTTAAAACGTATTTGCTATAAAATAATTTTAGCTATTTATGGTGGTTGCAGATAGCGAAGGGTACTGATTTACTAGCGCTAAACACGTATATGTTGAAGATACCGTGACTCGCGACATTTCTAAAAACCTATACTTGCTCTACATCACGTCAGTCACGTGACATTAGACTCTTGAGTATATGCACGTAAGAAACATACACAGCAAGTCTGCGAACTGAAGAAACTTTATAAATATGGTATCCATCCTTTTCGTCTCCTCGGAAATTTTCCGATAGTTACCGCGATTCTGACGGAAAGTCGATCTCGTATCCTTCTAGGATGTTCTTTACCGATAAAAATTCATTACTAACTTTTAGGAAGGTGATTCTGTGAATGCGAAAGAAACCCGTATCTGTGTCATACGTGCGTATACGTAATAGACGTTTCTAAGAAATGCTAACCGTTTAGAATAGACCTAATAAAATAACTTTTTTTAAAAAAATAGGAATTCATTTAGAATTTTAAAAAATCCCCAGAAGATATACATTTTGACTTGCAATGCGACGGCCGGATGCAAACGACAGTGAATTTTGACGTGATGAACTATATTTTTAGACAACGTGTGTTGCAATGCTTTCGTAATTTTGTCTTTAATTCAATAACTAAAGGGGAACGTCAGCAAAATGAAAAAGTGTTCTTGTCATCAATTAAAATAAGACATTTCAAAGCTTTTAAGTAAATTACTCGAGGTACATGCAATGCAACTCCTAATAGCAGCAGGAACTAATATTTGTAATTTTGCAACTCACAAGTATATTTCAAATTATGTTGTGTACGTGTAATCTCTATGCTTAAAAGAGAACACTGACTGACTGGCACATCAAACTGCAGCCCAAACCACTGGACCTAGAATCGTAAAATTTTTTGTGTGGTTTCCTCTCAGGTCGTAAGCAGGGACTATGAAGGAATTTTTCAAAATTAAACCTCTAAAGGGGTAATAAAGTGTGAAGTGTATTTCCGAAAAAAAACGTTGATAGTGCTCGTACCCGACGGCCTATCATCGTGATATTTACTTTAGTGGGGTACACATGAAAATGTACAGTAGCCAATTTCAAGATTATTAGAAATTCAACAATTAAGGAGGTGAAAAAACCTTAAATGTGTTTTTGATTAAAATAAAAATAAATAAAAATATCTTTCCAATCCTTTGGGATAGATAGTTGGTTTTCACTTCAAAACGTTGCTTACGCAAATACCAAAAGTGAAATTAGAATTTTTTGAAATTCGCCCCAAAGCAGTAAAAAACGGGCTATATATATATATATATATATATATATATATATATATATATATATATATATATATATATATATATATATATATATATATATATATGTATATATATATATATATGAATTGACTATATCACTGGATCACAATTGGCTATCGTCATGATTTTTATTTCAATTGGTTGCGTATACAAATGACTTGACAGGACTCCAAGATGTGTCTAATTTTTTTAATTAAGGGGATGAAAATATGTGAAATGTTTTTTTTATTAATCCTCCATGTCTATCGAAGTAATAGAGAAATCTAAGCGCTCTTTGCTTTAGATTGACGATTATGTAAAAATCCAGAATACAATTTCAATATATTTTCCAAATTCGGCCCTATAGATATAAAAAAAGTTTAAATACGTTTTCGATTCACAATCTATGTATATATATATATATATATATATATATATATATATATATATATATCTACTTCATTGATATATATTTATCGACGTGATTTTTTTTAAAGATTGAAGCTTACCCAACAACCTAAAAAAGTAATTTCATGAATTTTCGAAATTCCCCACCTAAGCAGATGAAAAGGGGTGAAAAGTGATGAAATGTGTTTTCAATTAATCGTCTATATATTTTGAACCTAGCTGGCAATTGTGTTTTTCACGTCCAAGAAACACTAGAAAAGTAGTCTAAACTGCGATTAAAGTTTTTTTTGAAATTCCGTCTCTTAGGAAGTAAAACGACCTGAAATGTGTTTTAGATAAATCTTATATCTTAACATATAAATGAAGTGTCCTGACACACTCACACACTTACTCACACACTCATCAACGCACAGCCCAAACCGCTCGACCTAGAACCATTAAATTTTGAGGGAAGCTTCCCCTTGCCCAGTAGGCACCCACTAAGAGTGGATTTTTCTAAATTCGATAATTAAGGGGGTGAAAAGGGGTGAAATGTGTTTTAAAATAATCCCTGATATCTCATTAACCGGGAAAGCCATCCTATTTTTATTTTTTTTTTTTTTTTTTTTTTTTTTTTTTTTTTTTTTTTTTTTTTTTTTTTTTTTTTTTTTTTTTTTTTTTTTTTTTTTTTTTTTTTTTTTTTTTTTTTTTTTTTTTTTTTTTTTTTTTTTTTTTTTTTTTTTTTTTTTTTTTTTTTTTTTTTTTTTTTTTTTTTTTTTTAGTTCATAATATTGCCCAAAGAAATTTATACTGGCAAAATTTTTCGATTTCGCGAAATTCGAAAATTTAGGGGGTAAAAAACCGTAAAATGTGTTTTTCATTCATCCGTCATTTCTCCTAAACTAAATTAGATAGTGAAGTGAATTTTTTTTTAATGATGCTTAAGTAAATATCTAAAAATATTTTTTACAAATTTTCGAAATTCGTTCTTGAAAGCTCTTAAAAAAATTTAACGTGTTTTTAAATAATCTCACTTATCTCCTAAACCAGTGAAAATATTTAAATGGTTTTTGATTTAAAATTAATATAACGTAAATATAAAAAAAAAGTAATTTCAGGATTTTTCGAAATTCGTCCTTGAAAGCTGTTAAAAAGTAAAATGTGTTTTCAAATAATTATCTGTACCACTTATACCCGTTGAGATAGCGAGATGATTTTAATAAGAATGAAGCTTATGTAAATATCTACAAATCCAATTCAGGATTTTATGAAACTCGAAAATTAAGGATGTAGAAAGCACTTAAATGTTAGTTTATGGTGTGCTTGGGGTGGGGTTACGGGTTCGTATCCCTTACAAGACTTTGCGATGGGGATTACTATGACATCATACGAGCATACGGCGCGCGCTCTTTACACTGAGCTAAGACAATTTATAGAGTTCTCTGTTATTGAGTACGCTAGCTGTTAAATGCTTTCATCACATATTTTATCCAGAGTTTCTGTTTACATTACATAATTTCATGTGGGCAAAGTCGCAGCCGGCCAGCAAGTATATACATAAAACCCATCGAGATATTCAGTTCATTTTTGCTTCAGGATGATGATTAGGTAAGTGGCAGCAAAAAAGTTTAAAGTTTTTCAAAATTATATTTCTCACTCAGTACTGTACAGGGTTATAAGTGATTTTTAATTAATAAATGATCGATTTTGCTTCGACTGAACGAGCTATCGTGATTTTCACTTCACTTTGATACTCGAAATAATATTTAAGGAGTGATATTACGATTTTTCAAAGTTCGACACCTAAATGGGCAAAAAGGCATAGAATTTGTTTTCTACCATCCGATGATACTTATCTAACCAGTAGAGATATTGAGACGGTGTTCGAGTCAGAATGATGATTGTGTATAAGTATAAAAAAAAATTAATACAAGTTTTATTTTATAAGCTAACTTAATTATTAAGAAGAAAACTTAGTTTGTAAACGATCCGAAAAGCAAGTACGTACGACCAGCGAGAAATAAATTATAGCCTACAGGAGTTTCGTTCTTATCGAAACATGTTGTACAAAGTCTTGGAAATTATGAATAATTTCGACGTTATGTAGCGGAGCTGTTTGTAGCAATTGTCAATTGTTCCGAAGGTTCTTAGCTCAAATTCCATTAATGATGTGCAAATGTGCAATTCTAACGCACAAAAACTGAAAGACAAATTAAATTAGAGCAATTTGGATAAAGTCGTCCAAAAGTGGTAAAAATGTATTATGCAGTGCATCATCCACTAAAGTTCCTCGACAGCGTCATCTCACTAACCTGAAGGTTGGTGCACCAAAAACGTTTATATTTATGAGAAAGATTGTCCCGCCAAAACTGTCTAATGGCAGTTAACTTCAAGCGCAGGTTTCGAAAAACAAGTATGTTATTGAGGGCGCCATCAGCAATTGTTGTGCTCGGGGGAAATCAGTCTTCATACCACGTAAACTGCATGTTTCATTCGAATACCCTATTACATTTAGGAGACCGTTACTACCCCACTACGTTAACTTTTCTGTGACTATAAATAAGTCTCTGTCAGTGGCAAGGACAAACTTAAGACTACTTTTCGCGTGGACAGCTATAGCTACTTATCCAGCTGCAGAGTTAGCTCAACTAGCAGCTTCGTCATTCTAACACTTGATGACTGAACTACCTATCTGGTGTACAAAGAGGTTTTTTCAATTAAAGTAAATATTATCTGCTATGAGTAACACACGGGAGCAAAGCCTCGTGCGCACTGCTAATATATATATATAACAAATGTAATTAAATATTGCATTTATTGAGTCGCATATTCTAAAAACAAATTAGAATATCCTGTTATCCTTTTAGAATGCAGAATACAGTTTATATTCCTAACGTCATATCAAAGTTTTATAAGCATTACCGTATCTTTTGACAAAGTGCAAGTAAATTAATCTGGCGAACTTTAATATTTCCCTTTATTACTTATTGAATAAAATTTCTCTATTACTGAATATAATTCCTCTATTTTTTCTTTAACGGACTGTTTGTGGGAAAATATTTGTAGGCCTACGTGTTTATTTTACGTAGGCCTATTTCTTCCTTTACGAAGATTAACTACTTAAAATAGTAATTGCGAAAAATTTTCACCTACTCTGGGTATATTTCTATGATTTACACTTCTGGTATCTCGAATTTTGTGTACAGGTGGTTCGGAAAAAGGCGAGCACTCAAACAAGCTCTACTGAAGTTCTACTTTCTACCAATTCGTATCTCTCCGCGCATAACCGCTAACGACTGGGAATGTCTAACCACGTAAGATAAATAATTGTGCAGTTGGTAGGAACCAAAGTGTTTAACTAAAAAATTATTAATGAATTAAAATACAAATATGTTGATTTTATTTCAGTATTGTTGTGTTTAAAAGGAAAATACAGGGAACTACATTAGGAAATTCGCTGCCAACCTTACAAAGAGAATGATAACTATTGCTAATGTTAAACTGTATGCAGTAACGGCTAGTATTTTTATTCGAAGGTTGTCTCTTTAGTGCTCACTTTATCCCTAATGACTCATACCCATACATAAGGTAGGAACAATCAAGGTTTTATAATAAATTTCGTAGGCTTTCGCGGTCATTGTCTGAATGATCTCGGCATTTGAATGTCGGCCGCGTCGATGTGGTAGTTAGTTCAGACATTTCGGCAAATATTACAGTTGCCATCTTCAGGAAAACAGTTTGAAGGCTGCAGCTTCTAACTGCTTCCCTGAAGATGGCAACTGCATCGGTTTCCGAAAAGAAGGAACCAAACTTCGATTTCGAGGCGACCGACGCTCAAAAGCCAATATCATTCAATTGAGGTTTTGATCCGTACAAGTTTAGATTATATGAACACTTTTCTACTACAACATTTCCTTTCGGTTTGTACAAAATTCGTTTCTTATGTAATATATGGTACAAACAAGCATAATCTAAATTAGAAACAGAGAAAAAAATCATAAAACCAATCAAATATTTTTTTAAAAGACAGATACTCGTTGATAGATTGTGTCAGTTTTCATGGAATGAGTGTTTACAAAGATCATGTTTCTTCACAATCTTCAAAGTCAAGTTTTAAAAGAAAACTAGTAGTGAGTTTTTCGGAAATTGTTACGCTCCATATTTACTACTGTAAATCTTACGTGTAACTGAAGATAACAGAAAAGCTTCCCGCCAAAGTTTTGTATGTATGACGTTATCTCCTACGATTTCTTTACCGAATAATACACTCGGAGAATTCATCTGGAGTCGAAAACTCGTGGGTGATTGTATGTAACTACATTCCAGCTTCCCCTTAAACACAAAACGCGATGCATGTATCCCAAAGTGTGTAATCAATATTCATTCCACATAGTCCACTTTTTTTTTAGCAGTTCCGTGTTTCTCTTGGGAGGTCTACTGTAAGAGGATCCGTGTGTACCCGAGACAGCAGGGAGAAGGGAACTCCCAACCGTGCCATCAGATACACTAGTGCTTCCCCTAGTCCCCCTTCCCCCTCCCCATCCTTCTGTTGCAAAATACCCCCACCCTCACCTCACTTTCAAATCCGTAGGCAAATTGGATTTGTCTTGAGAAACGCGGCTACCACACTCGCAGAAGAGGGAATCCGGCAACAGTGTAATCCCCTTACGGGATTCGCTCCCTCCGAAACCCTTCTCCCACTTCACCGCTGCTTTTCTCGATTTCTGAGTTTTGCAATGCATCTTGGGAATAACTTAAGTTCTTTCTCCCTCCCTCAGCCACCCCCCCCCCCTAAACTCCAAGGCTCTTCGCACGTCCTCGGATCTGTAAGCCCTCGCACTAGGCAGACACTTGTCAGCATGCGTGAGTTGCGAGAGACTACATCTTTGCTGCCGCGCTGAACGACAACACTACAAATATCGAAGAAATGAAGTACTGTGAAATGGGGTAAATTGGGATACTTTTGCAACAATTTTAAATTTTTTTGGTGTCTCAGCTGGAAGCAAAATGTGATGTACTTCCATGATGACATTAACTGTTTGTAGTTAGTATTTCAAGTAAATTATTTAAATCAAGGCTACCACATGCGGGAAAAAGTTGTTTGTAGTGTCCGAAGTTAAAAAAAATATAGTGACAAAATTAATTTAGATGTTTTTAAAACGGTCATGAGTGATCCTTAACATTCTATACCATTTTGAAATTTTAAAAAAAAAATTTGTTTCAGAATTATTTATTGCTTTAAATATTATTATCATAAATATTACCATTTACCCACATGGAATTTGTAAGGCTAAAATATTTCTGTTAAAATCCTTTAATACTTTATTAAATTTACTACATATGGTAAAAGAAAATTTTTGAAAAATAGAAAAAATATATTTTTACGAATTATTTAATATAATTTGAGGTACTTTCACGACTCGAAGAGACATTAAATTGAAAACCACGCCTACAAAGTCTTGGGCAGTAGCTAGAAACGTATAACGTATTATTCATTTTAGAAACAGTATATGTTATATATCCTGTTATAAAATGTATATTCTATAGGCTAAGACTAAAACAATTTTTGTAGGACTGTTCCAAATCTGAAAAACTTTACTCGTATTTTTTGTCAACTACCGTTTAAAAGCATTCGATTTATATACTGTACAATTGTGGTACTTCTCACAACGTTGCGGCGAGATTCGAAAAAGCGTCGCAATCGAAGTAAGGCCCAATAAATCAAATTATATCGCCAATTTTGAGTCAAGGTTAACAGATGATGAAGTAAGTTTCATGCTGTGTGAACATTTATAGAAGAGAGAAATAATTTTTTTTTTTTTACCCTTTCCTATGCATTTGTTGTTGTGTTTCTATTCTTATAAAGTTTGTGTTCAGGGTCCAACAACAAACTTCTTCCTGATATATTTCTATAAATTCCGAAATTTTCTCATTTGGCCGTTGATACATTTCATGTTCCGTAAGCGTAATCGACCGAGTACTCGTGGGGTGACTACGGGACACCATTGGACAAATTTTTTTCATGTCCGTCAACTTTGATCAGGAAGGGATACATAAGGGGGAGGGCCATAGGGGCAGTAGCCCCTCTCAAAGCTCCTTCAAAAATATTAAACAAAATAAGTGCCAAATAAAATATTGCAAATATTACCTCATACTTTTCCTAGGTCTTTGTAAAACACAGTATAACAATAACAACACAATATTTTTTTTTGCGACAATATGGAAGCAGGAGCTTAAAAATGTACCTAATTTATTTTATATCAGTAAAAAGTGTTCACTTTTAAGGGATAATAATTTATCACCAATAATATTATCATTTCTTAAAGTGCATATTAATTATTTTAGTTTGGAATCTCCTATAATTCCACATTTTTGCAACTTAAAATCCAAAATTTTCCTGTGGAGGGCCGCCGGACCCCCTTTTTGTCTTAGGGTGTGGGGATAGCTACATTTTAAGGCATAGTCCCATCCAGGACCCAGAGCTGGATCTGCCACTGACTGTGATTAAATATTAATGAAATTCAATTTTGGATTTCATTATTTCATTATTCAGAACTACAATAAATGCGAAAATTACTGGTTTTAAATGTTCCAAAGTTACCACCTCTCACGATATTAATATCCTTCTCAAAACACGAATCAAATGTTCCAAGATCGAGTAAGCGCCAGTTAAGAGGATTCTGTACCTGTTTCAAATTCACCCATTTGACGCTTGGTAACAGCGGAGCGATAAGCGCCAGAGTTCCACGCTCGAGGAGAGACATATCGCCTTTACTCACGGCGAGACAAACTGGTATGCGACGTTTCCTTTGTAGTCGTTTTCCAATAGGACCTAAGCGGTGACCCTAAAATTTAATTTTTGTATAGTATGAAGTATCTCGCTTTGCACTTTACGAATTCAGGTTGTGTTTTCGGAGGTACAGCAGTCTAAAAAGAAACAGTTTTTAGGAATTTTGGGAGTCCCGAATAAAACATTTTTCAAACAAGCGTGCTAAGTTTTAAATCTTCAGAAGTAAACTTTCTGTGTGTGGGTTATTTTCGTAGATAAAAGTAATATAAATATGTTAAAAAACGGTTTTTCGTAAAAAAAAAAAAAAAGAATACGAGTGACATGCTGCAACATCGTCAATGCTCCAGTTGAGGACTTCATTTAAAGTTCTTGTCTAGACAGACGGTGTTGGTGTATATGAGGCACAAAACCGATGGAGCGATAAGAGTGACGTCGGTCGGCGTATGTAATGCAATATCGCCTCTACACGCAAACCCAGCAACGGGCGCGCAGAGCTTTACTGTTATTCATTTTCCTATGGGACTTTAAGAGGTGACCGTATTATTTTATTTGCGATACTTATGGTTCAAATTCCAGGGTCCGTTTCTATTATTGTGTTTTTCGAATTCGTTTGAAACTTTCCAAGATACGGCAGTTAAAAAAAGCTGTTTTTAGCCATTTTGAGAGTCTAGAAAATCGTGTTTCCAATAAGCGATCCTAATTTTTGAACTGATAGAAATATTGTTTGAAATGTGTGTTCTTTTCATATATGTACAAACTTAATGTGCGTTGAGATGTTTCTTCCAAATATGATTACTTGTAACTCGCTGCAATGTGTTTCAAGCGCAGGTAGATAGGAACCTCAAGGCCATGTTCTCTTGTTTTTATTTTTTTTACTATAACTATTTTTTAAGCTTAAACTACAGTAGATATAAATGTATGTTTGGCAGTTTTGTTTAGAACGGGTTTTTACCGTGATAGCTATATATATATATATATATATATATATATATATATATATATATATATATATATATATATATATATATATATATATATATATATATATATATATATATATATATATATATATATATATAAAATTCAAGACAAGAAATTATACTGTTTCGTCCAAAAAGTCAACTAACCAGAATTTCTTTAATTGCATAACTAGCTAAATCCATAGTATTTACTGCCTTAAAATAATCAGCCAACATACAGAAGACAGTTTTAAACAAAACTGCCACACAGATTTTTCGTATCTGCTCTCGTTTAGACGTAAAAAAATTAATCTCGCCCAAAAGTAGAAACGAAAGAGCGTCAGTCGATTCCTTCCAAGGTTCTGCGTAGAGCCGACGTGAAAAAAATCCGCCCTAAGATAAGAACGCGTCTGCTCGTCCTCGCAGCAGACCGCTATCTCGAGGGACTATGCAAGAACGCTAAGGGCTTTACTGCGTCAGCTGCGCCGACTAATTTTTCTCGGCGCCACCCCTCTTCCAACCGTATCCTGTTTCCGCCCGCGAGGGAGGGAGCCCCCTTAATCTCCCTGATTAACTTACCTCAAAGTATAAACGACGCTAATTTGAATGAAATACCAGAATAACACAGCTCAGCTGTGCCTACGGGGTGTAGGTAGGGGGAGGTATGGGGAGGGGAGGCTACCAGCCTGATGGAGCGATAACGGCTGCTATAAACTGCGAGGGGGGGTTTATGTAAATTGCGCCCTATTTTCCACGATGGCCTGAGACACTAATTATCCGTGTCATTAGCATAACCAATTTGAATTAACTCGCATTCGGTGAAAACGCGGTGCTGGTTAACAGACGTGGGCGCAAGGTTAATGAAACCTTCCCCTCTTTTCCCCTCTGCACCCCTTTCTCCTTTACCACTCCTCGCTGAAACTCTATTAGTCCGGAAAACGTATTAGGGAATAATTAACGCCCAGCCCTGGTTAGCTCCGTGAAGAGGCAATTAGGGTGAATAAAAGAACCAATGTATCGCACGGATTTGGTTGAATCTTTAATCGGTGTTCTCCAGGGAAATTTTTTATTTTAATTTTTTTAATCTATAAATAATCCTATAAATAATTTTTTACCTACATTAAATACCGCCTCACTGTTTTATATTAAAATAATAAATAAGAATTAAATAACGTGTAAAAATTGTTAGTTTGTTGGTTACTAACAACAAGTTCAGAATTAAGTTTCAATTTTGTTTCTTCTAATTTCTAATCTTTAATGTATGCATAACCTTGTCGTAAATTTTTTTGTTGATTTTAAAGCTCGCATTTCCTTGGTAACACAAGTTAACGTATAATAAAAAAAATCTGTTTTAAGACTAGTAAAAACTTTTTTTTTGCACAGTTTAACTAGGATTAAATCAGGCGTGTCCATTTATTAGCCGTGCTCCGAGACCTACCGTTTTTTATTTAAATTTGACCAGAATCAGAACGAGGGTGTCGAAATCTGAACGCATATGGATGCAATCGTGTTACATGCATGAACCATGCCTTATCTCCCAGTCAGCATGTTAACGCCTTTTTACTGAACCTTCTAGAGAGTTGTCTATATTACTGAAAGATAAGTTTGCTTTAAACGCATGGGAGCAAGGCAAACTCACCTGAACATATTCACTTCGGTGTTGAATTCACGGTAACGACACGACATTTTCTTATTGAAGTGGCTATGTTTACTCCACTGTACGCCCGTAGCTACGCGCTCTCTCTCTCAATCTCTCTCTCTCTCAATCTCTCTCTCTCTCTCGACACACACGCATCTCTCATACACTACGTTCTGTACGCTGTAGTTTGTTTGAACTCCGAGCTTATTTGGATGGGATGTGCCGTAGTGTATACGAGACTCTGATTCCAGGGGTCATTGGTCCGACTTTTTAAATGTTCTTTTCCGAGTCTTTATTCACCCCACTGCCGAAGATTGCTAGTGCATTTCAAGGTATATCGTGTGAATAGCAATTGTGTATTCAGAATATAATATCGCTATTTATATTATAGGCTTATAGTATTTTCTTAGAAAAGTTTAAATACAGTTAAACGTAGGTATAGTAAAAATTTATATAGTAACTTTTGACGACGTTTCGGGAGCTGACATCTGCTCCCGTCTTCAGGTGAAGTAAAAGAAACGTCGTGAAAAGTCGATCTTTGGAAATCTACTGTGTACTTTTGTGTCTTTATCGTTGTGTTGTCTGTGACGTCGTCGTTGTTATCCTGTCTTATGTCCATTATTGCATTCGTTCCAGCATTGTCTGTGCTGTCTTAATTGTGATGTCCTGACTTTGACATCTTGGTTTGTTTTGTATTTCGACTATATTTTTGATTGTTTATGATCGCCAATTTTTTCCTTTATTATTTGTTGTTGACTAATTCCTTATGGGATCTTTCATGTTCTGTTGTTTTGATTTATGGATGTGTTGACTCCAGCCAACTCGGCTTGTTTTCTCTTTCTTCGTATTTCGGTGTTTGTTTTCCTTAGTCTCTTTGTAAGATTTCTGGGACGACATAATATTGCAATGGCGTATGTCCCCACTAATACAGTTTGTCATTATGTCCCATTGCAAGAAACATTCAAAGACACCAAAAGTATCGTCTACAAAACTAACACTATTTCATATAAACATAAAATTATGACACCCTTAAGGCTGCTATCCGTCATATCTACTGCTTTTGAGACGATATTTTTTTCCCCTAAACGAGGGCAGATATCGAATATCGAAACAAGGTTGGTAAAAATGTCTGTTTACTGTGTACTCTAATTTTTCTAGACAACAAATTATATCGACTTGACAAATTAGTTCATTAACGATAGTTTCCTTAGTTGCATAATTAGCTGAAGGCATTATGCATTTTGTCTTGAAAAATTAGTCAATATAGTATAAAAAGTTCTTAATAAAACTGTACAAACGTTTTCGATATCTACTCTCGTTTACGATGGGGAAAACAGTTATCGTAAAAGCAGTAGAAATTATGGATAATGGCCTTAAAAGCAAAGTTTAGCCAAAGTAATAAACAGTATTTTACACAACATATGTTTTAATAATACGCAGCGAAAATAAAATACTTCGTCCATTATGCTTGTAATCTTAAAATTTCTGGAAACTACACGTGTTTTGTCGGGTGTTTTCATGTAACAGCGAAAAATGGCTAACGTATTATTTTCCGTTTCCGGCCTGGGAACATGCATGTAAACAATTGTCGTGCGCAAGCACGGCTGTAATTTGGCCATAGCGTGAGAAGAAACAGAGCAAAAACCGTATACAACACTGTTTTCTAATATTATAACGTCTTTAACAACCCATAGCAACCCTCGTTCTCCTCGATCATAAATTTACTCATAGCACCTATACATTCTAAATCCATTGGCACATATTGGAAACATAAGTTATTTAAACGCATTTACCAACCACATTTCAGCATTATTATACGTTTCCGCTTCGGAAAGAATGTTTATTTTATTTTTTTTTTGGGAGCAACTTGACTGTTTTGGCATCCGTCGTTCAGTGGTGCTGACAAGCGGCGGTAATGGTAAGAGCACAGAACGCTGCAGATAGTATCAAGGACACAAATAACTTGAATATGTCGAGAAGTCAGAGAAAGTAGTTGGGAGCTCGAATCAAGTGTTGATGACTAGATTAGATTCGAGTACCGTAAAAAGAAAACGAGGAACGAAATCACAATTTCTTCTTGTTAGTTTCTTAAACTGTCTTTTCATGTCTGCAGAGCACAAACCTGAGGACAAAATCCACTTTAATGATATTTAGAGAGGATGGTATATCACGAAAATTGTTCGTGCCAGCATACCTTTGAAAACGCTGAAGTTTCTTGCTACGTGTATGGCTAGGATATACACCAGACACGACGTGGCTGTCTGCAGACCAATGACTGACATCAAAATATTACAACAGCAGGATTCTTATTGGCTCAGTTAAACAGGATAACAGCTCCACAAACAAGCGAAAGCCAGTTATATTTGTTTAGCTGAACGTGTGTTGAAACCCAGCAAACAGTCAAGTTTTCCCGCGATAAATCATCTTCTCTACTGATATTCAAGTTACATTTTTTAACGGGAAAAAAAAATTCTATTATAACATTATTATCACGAAAAAATTTTTCTCAAATTTCTTCGAAACTAAATTCGGCTAGCACGGAAGTTTCGAGTGAATGAAAATATGTTTAGAGCAATAAGTTTCCGGTGAAAAAAAAAACTATTCTGCGGACTTACAACTACACTAAATGCCAGCAAATGTACTTATTTATAAATCAATAACATTTCAGTGAAATTTATAAACGAATTCTGTCCATCATATGCGAAGATCATTCTAAAATTACATTTTTATAAATGTTATAAATGGCTGAACGTAGATATCTAAATAGCTTTGAACGAAATATAAAAGGTTTAACAGAGAGAAAAACATTTCCAAGCTTCAAATGAAACCATTCCGTACTGCCTTTTGCGCTGTTTCTTTGAACCGAGCTTTTTCTCCTATGTGGATTTTACTGAAAACTCTTCCTAAAATCCTCGTGGGAGATAAAACATTCTGATATGCATCAGAACCTACCGAGATAAATTCTTCAAGGAATATGACACTTTAATTGAATGTGTAAACCTAACCCTCATGTTCTAATACAGAAAACTGTTACTTTCAATTAAACCGAGGATTACAACATACTTCTGTTCAATGGAAGAATACGCTTTCATCAGGGAAATTACTTAATTGGACTGTGACTCTTGAGTGTTCCCGCTAATTTTTATGTAAGTTGTAAAAAATTTTGACAGAAAATTCTGCTAGTATAATTACTCTGTTGTGTTTCATGTTTCAAAGTTGCGTGTACTAGCTACAGACGATATCTACTGGGCTCCTTCCAAATAACTTGATTAGTGGTACAGCGTCCAATTTCAGAAGATTGTAACCCAAGAAGTTAGGGAATTACTTGCTATCGGGGAACTTGGGTTTTATCTCAGCCACAGCAGCTCAGTTGTCAACAAAATAGAGACTCGTGCAATGGTTATATATATATATCAACCTGTTGCCTGCAACATTGTTATTCACTGTGAATGTTTTTCAGTTTGGTATGTCAGTTGATTTTAGTGTCGTACGTAAAACCGTAACATGTAAATTTTTACATTTACGAGCCTTTATCCAAAAAAAAAAAAATATATAAAATTTAGAATTTATTGTTTTGTGAACATACACCATTGTTCATGTTTTGAAACACAAGTTTTATTAGCAAAACACGAGCAAAGGCGTATTTCAACAAACCAATAAATTCTAATTGTAAACTCCCATTGCAGCAAACATTTAATAATCGCTTTAAAAATTTTCATAAGAGCAAAATTTAGTAACAATCTGGTGCGAATATAAAAATTAAAATATGACGATGGAAATTGCTGCAGGCCACGCCATTGAAGGCGTGGTTCACCTCAGTTTTTAACGTCTTTTTTATTTTTATATGTGTACCAGATATTTTTTCTTATTTTATACATAAATTGTGATTAAATCTTCCTTTTAGGAAATGTTTGTATATCTCATAGTTTTTGCGTAATGAGTCGTAAACGTCAAAATTTGCACTTTACGGTTTTATGTACGCCACTAAAACCAACTGACATACCAAACCGAAAAAATTCACACTATATAATAATGTTGTAGTCTATGATTTGACATATATAAAAACAAAAAATATATTTTTTGTATTTCTAAAAAAAAAAATTGTTAATATTTTTTTTTTTAAATTTTCATTCAAAAAAATTAGCATTTTTTATTAAATATAAAAGTATTTAATTTTTTGTTCTATATACGTCAAATCACAGCCTACAACGTTGTTTTGCAATGTGAATTTTGTTGGTTTGGTATGTCAGTTGGTTTTAGTGGCGTACTTAAAACCGTAAAGTGCAAATTTTGACGTTTACGACTCATTACGCAAAAACTATGAGCGATACAAAAGTTTCCTAGGAGGAACATTTAATCACAATTTACGTCTAAAATAAGAAAAAAAATATCTGGTACAAATATAAAAATAAATAAAGACGTTGAAAACTGACGTGAACCGCACCCTTAAGGTGGCCGCCTGGGTGAACGAATTTTCCGCGTCCGAGGTCTAAGTGCGGAAGCGGTAAGGACGACACAGTACGCGCATCTCGCCTCACCCTAGCCTCTAGGAGCAAGGCACAGAACTGGCGTGCAGTCGTCTCGCCGACAACGCGCCTGTATGAGATTTCCTGCGGTGAACCTGTTATTTTATGACGTGTTATTAAAGATGAAGGTGTATTGTACACGCATATACCATTTAAAACATTCTGCACAAAGATTTACCTACTTGAAAAAGACCGCGAAAACTCCCATTTCCTACGTTTTCGGCCTCTAGGAAATATGCTGTAGTGACTAGTGGTGAACCGTAAGGGTATACACACGTGTAACTTTCTTAAAATGCTATTCCTAAACATACATCACTCATGTACGATAACCACTCAGCGGCCTGGGCAGACGACCTTAAGGTTGTTCAAGTGCGATAAAATCATAATTTTATAATTTCATGAAATAGTGTTAGTTTTGCAGACGATACTTGTGAGTACAGTTTCCTCTTACAAAACAATTTTAGCTCTCATAGTTTTCTCATGACGGTGCGTCAAAGTCAAAATTTGCTTATTATGCTGCACGAAAACTATTTGACCTACTTAAATGAAATAATTCACTGCGAGCTAACATCCCATGAGCTATGCAATAAAACATTTTAAAACCTACAATGCAATATTTTGAAATTTTTAAAGATCGGAAAAGTACAGAAAAATAATTGCAATTTCAGCATTTTTTTTAACATAAAAATAGTTCATGGGATATTTTCTAAATGTTATATTACGTAGCCCATGGCACGTTATTTCACCGTAAATTAATTAACTTACGTAAGTCGATTGTTTTTCACTAGTTGCATGGCAGCGTAACATGCAAATTTTTACTTTGACGCACCGTTGTGAGAAAACTATGAGAACTGAAAATTTTTTCTGAGAGGAAACTGTACTCAGGAGTATTGTCCATAAAACTAACAATATTTCATTAAAATATAAAATTATGAATTTATCGCATTTTAATGGCCTTAAGGGGGCGGTTCATGCCAAATTTTTCATTATTTAAAAATTGTTGTATTTGCACGAGATAGTGTTTATTTTGTAGACATATGTGATGCCTATGTTTTGCTTACTGGAAATTTTTTTGTAACTTTCATAGTTTGTAAGTAATGGCGTTTCATAGTCGAAATTTGCACATTTCTGTTTTATGAATTTAATCAAAACCAACAAACTCAACAACATGAAATAATTCACACTGAAAAACAATGGCATTGGCTATAGCAACACGCGTATAAAAATACAGATGTTAAAATGTTTGCATTTTAAAAAAAATTACTGGTGTTTACAAAACTTTTTTTCAAATTCAATATATTTTTTTTAATACAAACATTTTAGCTTCTGTGTTTTTATACACGTGTTGATGCAGCCCATGACATTGTGTTTCAGTGTGAATTATTTCATGTTGTTGAGTTTGTTGGTTTTGATTAAATTCATAAAACAGAAATGTGCAAATTTTGACTATGAAATGCCATTTTATACAAACTATGAAAGCTACAAAAAATTCCAGTAAGCAAAACATAGACATCA
>PNEQ01058626.1:0-48797 GCA_003012365.1 Medauroidea extradentata | reverse complement strand
TTTTTTTTTTTTTTTTTTTTTTTTTTTTTTTTTTTTTTTTTTTTTTTTTTTTTTTTTTTTTTTTTTTTTTTTTTTTTTTTTTTTTTTTTTTTTTTTTTTTTTTTTTTTTTTTTTTTTTTTTTTTTTTTTTTTTTTTTTTTTTTTTTTTTTTTTTTTTTTTTTTTTTTTTTTTTTTTTTTTTTAGTGAATGATCAATTTTTATTCGACTTAACGGGCTAGCGATGTGATTTACACTTCAGTTGGATACTTATACAAATGTCTAAGATGTAAATTTAAAATATTTCGAAATTCGACACCCAAAAGGGTGAAAAAGCACAAAATTTGTTTTCCATCAACCCACGATATCTATATAACCAGTAGCGTTATTGAGGTGTTGTTCGCGTCAGAGTGATGCTTACGTAAATATTAAAAAAAATATGTATGTAACTTTTTTCTTTATAAGAAACGTGATTATTAAGAATAAAACTTAGTTGGTCAATATTCAAGGCAGACGATCCGAAAAGCAGGAACGAGCAGCGAGAAACAACTTAAACAGGAGTTTCACTACAGTAACCTATCGAGACGTGGTGTTGTACAACCTCTATGAGCCCAGGACACAAATATTTTATTTTATTTTTTTTTCAATAAATTTTATTTTCATGAATTATTTCGACGTTACGTGACGCAGTTGTTTGTCACTCAGGTCTAAATTCCGGGAGGTTCTGGGCTCGAATTCCTTTAAAAGCTGCGCGCAAACGTTCAATTTGACACACAAAAACTACAAGGCAGATCGAATTAGTGCAATTTACATGTAGTCTTTAAAAGGGGTAAAATTGTAGTTCGCTTTCCACTTAGGTTCCTCTACAATATCAGCTGACATATCGTCAGTATACTGCCAAAAGCGATTAAGTCATAAATTCTATTTCGTTTAAAAACAGTATTAAATTGTAGATATTAACAAAAATTTTTGTATGTTACTATACTGTGACACAACAGTACGAAACGACGAATAGACTTTAAACTTGGGCAATTGTTCGTGAACAACATAGACATATTCCTATCATTTTTATAATTTTATCTTATTTTGACTTTGTCACTTTTGGCAGTAAACCGACGATATATCATCTCACTAATCTCAGGTCTGGGGCACCAAATACGTTTCCGCGAAACCTTTACCCTCTGAAACTTTGTAATGTCAATAAAGTTAAAGTGAATATTTTGACAATATATAATTGAGGGCACCGTCACCAATGGTTGTGCACAGGGTAAACAGATGTTTCTCATTCGATTAACCTCTTACCTTAGGTGTCTGTAATTACCCCACAACGTCAAATAGTCAGGGCTATATAAGGCCCAGGCGAAGTTGCTGTTAGTGGCAGGGACAAACTTAAGACTGATTTTCACGTGGACAGCTATAGCTACTTATCCTGCTGCAGAATTAGTTCAACTAGCCGCTTGGACATTCTAACACTTGATGACTGAAGTACCAATCTTGTGTACAAAGAGGTTTTTCAATTAAAGTAAACATTATCAGTTACGAATAATACTCGCGAGCAAAGCCGCGGGGGATTGCTAGTTAAGTATAACAATTCGAATTCAATAGTCATCGTTAAGACAGGAAGCATGTAGACAAAATTATGGAAAACAATGTTCGTATTTGTTTAGCAACCTCAAGGCGTAATGGCTCTGAACTAACCGTGATGTACACTAAGAAATTCAGTTTTCTTTATTTATTATTTGTCAATAAAATAACTCTGATCGAAGCATTTGTTTTAAACGATATTCAGATTTTTACATTCTTTTTGTCAAATGTTTATATTGTCCAAAGCGCTAAGGTTAAATTAGCAATAATATTATGTGGTTGTTAAGTATTCTTCAATTTTCTAATTTTCCGCGCAACTTTTTAATTTTTTTTTTTTTACTAAATAAGAACCTTCTGACAATAACAAACACAACAAAACAAATAGTGAAATCGGTCCAGCCGTTCACGTGTGATGGCGTGACCAAGGGAAATAGGGATGCACATTTATATATAGATAAATGTTAGCTATGAGAAAATATCAATTAAACGGCATGTGGCTACTTATTACTTGGAAATTATCGCATTTAAAATTCTTTATTCAGAGTTACCGTGTTTGCGGAAAATAATTTTTGAAATGTCCTAGAGTAGGGTTAATCCTACTACAGGTTAGAAAGTCCAATGTCAATAGTTTGTCACAGGGACAATTTCTGCCACTTGAGCGCTGGCCAATCGCAGAGCTTTCCTGAATTTTTAGTTACATGAAGTTGATAATTTGAAACACTAAAATTATAATATTTTCTCACTTTAAAATTATGTTAAATGACTTCTGCCATTTCCAAGCTTATTTCAATTTATTTTTGTTATTGTTATGTATTTTTCTGGTCCACATACGATAGCAGCAAAACTAGTGGCAGAAATTTTCCCTGTGCCAAACTCTCTCATAAGAAAACATGTTTTGTGTCCAACTGTAGTAGAATTTACCTTACTCAAAGTCAACCCTGCTTACGATATTTCATAAGAATATATTAAGATTATGTTTCACTAGAACACCTTTAAGATCTTATGCTACTGATAACTCACCCCACGTTGGCATTACCGCTCCGGCACAGAGATAAGTTTCTTCTTGATGAAAGTGTTAATTTGTGTCGTTACAAATACGGACACTTATCATTGGAGGAAGGATGTGGTGGACATGTCGGTCACAGTAATCACTTCAAGTGCGGTAATAGCCGTACATGTCGGAACTGACAAGAACTTTCCTTGATTTCCTACGTATTTAGAGCTTGTTTCCATACAACGCCGAATTGTTACCCAACTCGCGCAATGTGTCGGCCTTGAACGATCAATTATTACTAGGGACCCTGTTTATCGCGAAAATAATTTTTCCCCACTTTGTTCCAGTGCCTTACGTGCACATCTGCAACTGTGCTTCAGGGTTATTGGCAGCGAGTCTATATGAAGAGCCGTATATCATTTGACTGAGCCAATTATAATAACGTTCCTGCAACACCACACGTCTGTGATTTGCCGGTAGAATATCAAGGCTCGTGACAGTTAAAATATCCAATCACTGACCACGAAGCAGAACTGCAGATGTGCACGTACGACACTGAAACAAAGTGAGGTAAAATTCTTTTCGCGAAAAATAGGGGTCCGTAATTATTGCACAACGTCTTGCGAATGACATATCTTGCGAGATAAGAAGGTAGACGATTCTTAGTTATCGGGACAAGGCGAAACAATTTGCATGCAATTGGTACACGACCACAGAAGTATTTCTATAGGTCATTCGGGATAAAGTGAGCACTAAAGATTTAACCTTTGAAAAAAAATCACTAGCCGTTACTGCATATAAGTCAACATTAACAACAGTTACATTATTATTTGTATGGTTGGTTGCGAATAATTGTATGTAGTTCCGTGTATTTTCTTATTTGAATACAGCATTAGTGAAACAACATCAAATGCAAACGACCTCTCTGTATTTAATATACTTCAAAATATTTATTTAATTTCTTACTGTCAAACCTACTTACTGTTATAATTTTATTTAATTAGCGCCAGCACAATGCGACGTAACCGAGTCGATTATCGTTGGCACATGCCGCTAATGCTTCGCGCCACAGATGTCTAGTGTGTAATGCTGAGGGTTAGTAGGAGGAACGGGACCTAAGTGTGTCTCAGAACTGAGCCACATATCATACGCCAATAGGCGGTTCCGGACAAAGTGAGCACTTTATAGGCCGTTCGGAATAAATTGAACACTAAATATTTAACCTTTGAAAAATATCACTAGCTGTTACCTTACTGCTTGTATGGTTGGCAACGAAATAACACAACATAGTTCCGTGTTTATTCGTATATAAATACAACAATACTGAAACAAAATCAACCGCCAGCGATATAATTGTATTTTATAAAATTAATAAACTTATTTTTTTATCAAACTATGTATGTACCTATCGACTGAACAATTTATCTTACAAGCGCAAACATAAAGTGACGTGTCCCAGGAGGTTAGACTTCTCCCGTCGTTAGCTGTTACACGCGGAAAGATACGAATTGGCTGGAAATAGATCTTTAGCAGGGCTTTTTCGAGTGCTCACTTTATTCCGAACTGCCTATACAAAGCCCTGCTAAAGTTCTATTGTCAGGCAATTCGTATATTTCCGCTCGTAACGACTAACGACGGGAAATATCTAACCTCTCTGGACATCTCACTCGATGTTTGCGCGAGTAAGATAAAATGTGCAGTCCGTACGAATCGATACAGATTAAAAAAAAAGTTTATTAATTATATAAACTACAGTTATATAGATTTATGTTAATTTTGTTTCAGTATTGTTGAAATTTAAATAGAGAGAGAACACACGGAACTAGTTTGTGTAATTTCGCTACCAACCATACAAGCTGTAAGAAGGCTATAGTTTTTGTTCAATTATATGCGGTAACGGCTATATAGTGATATTTTTTCAAAGGTTAAATTTTGAGTCCTCACTAAATCCAAAACGAATCATACAAGGGAGATACAGGAGGAAAGTGTGATCTCATAAGCCTACGTTTTCCTTGGAAAGTAGGCTAAAACACACAAGTTAGTACACTACACTAGCTCACAGGCCAGCCTGATGAGCTGCTACAGTATGCTTAATATTAATAATAAATTACTAAAATGGTTTCGTACCTTGTGCTGGGCGGAGAGAGGGAGAGCTCTGCGCCAGCTGCGACGCTCTGATTGGTTGTCCAGGAGGCCAATCACAGCCCTCGGCGATTCCGGACCTGCAGGAAAACTTTTAAGCTAAATTATTCCACAACTAACAGTGTGAATGTGTTGTATGGAATATGAAATATTGCAGTGTAAATTCAATGGCAGCTGCCACTGAGCCTGGGACTGTACGCTACAGTGTACTTTTTTTTTGTTGCTGATTACATAATGCTTCGCTGGTGTTGCAATTGTGAAGAAAGCCGTTAAATTAAATATTACGAGTGAAAGTTACCCCTTGTTTCCCTTCTAAAGAGTGACTTGTAATTGAATGGGTGAGATGAAAAAGGAAAACATTCCATATTTGACCGAAAATGAGCTGAGATTGTCAAGTTGTCCTTTTCATGTAGCTTAATCGATAAAGATAAAGAAATAAAGGATTCTGTGGTTCCTTACACCGTTATAGGACTTTGTAATTTGAAGTGAGTTGTAAAAATAAAACCTAATCTTCTTAACCTCAGCGTTATGGCATATTTGTCTATTGAGTCGCTGCTGTAGTTTTTGTTTACGTAGTCTGAAGTATAGTGAATGAACAACAGTACATTGTATATGTGATAGTATAGTGTAGGTTTAATGGCTTAGAACATTCTCGACTTGTAATTAACATCCCTAGTATTATGAAAACAAGTCTGAAAATAATTGTTTTATCGAACTTTGAATTCTCCTATAACACGGTCGTAGAAAAACAGGTCTGGACACTCGCGTATCCACCAATGTATTTTGTTTGACCCCCTTGTTGTTTGGCTGTGGTTCGTCAAGTTACCGAGAATTTTATACTTTTTGGCGCTGTAATCCGGGCGGTCGGACTCAAACTGCGCCCACTTTTTTCCATTGTTAACATTATAAAGTAAATAAACATTGCTGGAGTCATGGTTTAAAATTGTGAGCGAAGGAAGTATTTCATAAATTAATAATAAATACGTTTTGATAAATTGTTTATCTTAGGGGGGGGGGGATAGTGTGGGCGGAGTTTGTACCCGACCGCCCTAACCGTAGCGCCAATAAAACACAATATTCTCGGTAACTTGGTGAACTACAGCCAAACAACAAGAGGGTCAAGTTTCCAGGCGAGTGTCCAGACCTGTTCTTCTACGACCGTGCTCTACACCCACCAAGTTCAAAAAGGAAAAGATTCATTCAACTTTTAATGCATATAACTTATATGCATAAAATCTATCATGTTTATCAAGGAATGTTCTATTCCCTTAAATCCTAACAAACTTATTTGAAACTGTAGATTTTCCCAATAAACCTATAGTTTAGAGGAAAAACAGTTTTTTCCCTGTTTTCCCGAAAGTTGACCGACATGAAATCTTTACCTTCTTCCTCACACATATTCAATTGTTTGTGTAGCTGTACGGCTCCTACCATGTAAACTCTCTCCGGTATAGCGGTACAACAATATAATGTGTTCAGCAAAGAGGGTTGGACGTAGGTACAACTTTATTTAATAAAACACTTATTTTCTTCGTATAAATTGTGCATTCGACAGTTGCCTGCATGCAGGAAGTGCCATATCACGTTCCACTTCCAGGTATTATTTTATATGTTACGTCAAGTAAACCTAGATTCATGTTAGGATGTTAGGATTGCTCGGGATTTAAACCTGCTCTCATAATACGCAGGTCAGAACAGTAGTAGCCAGATAAGAAAGAATAAGGCCGTATGGCCGAAAATTCGTGTTGTGATTTTAGTCTATGTTTCTGGTGCTTTATTTAGTCAGTTTGTTAGTAAATATTCATTCTGGTTGTTTTAGTATCTAGTGGTTCTTGTTCCTGAGTTGCATCATCTATGGTGCCCTTTATTATCTTGGTTATTTTTGTCGTTTTGTTGCTTGTCTCTGATGTCCATGAAGTATTCCTTTACTCATAAGTATAGATTATGGTTAGAGATGATGGTATATCGCGAAAATGTTTTGTGCCAACATAGTCTTGAAAACACTGACACAACGTAGCTGTCTACAGACCAATAACATGCATTAAATATTAAAATAGCGGTATTCTTATTGGCTTAGTCAAATAGGGCAGTAGCTCCACGTACAAGGAAAAGCCAGTAATCTTTTGATAAGTTGAACGTATGTTGAAGCCTAGCAAATAGTCAAGTTTTCCCGCGATAAATCATCATCTCTAATTATGGTTAGAGAGCCGGAATTGTCACAGGTTCAGTGACCAGCAGGCTGGACTGCACAGTACTATATACACTGTGTCCTCAGATACTTGTACATAGTCTGCTGATACAGCGAGTGGGTATTTGAACATTTGACGATGTATAGAGACATGCAAAATTCGCGTTATAATTTTGTAGCAGACTACACTTCACTTTCCTATACATAACAGAGCATAATCTGCGATTCTATTGGCCACGAACTTTTATGTGTTGTACTTTACGTGTGTTACGTCTTTACAGAGATTGGCCTCTCTACCGGGTAAGCATTCTCCGCGGCAAGTCACGACAATATCGGCCAGCGGGAGACGTCGAACAAGCCTATAGTCACTTGCAGTCTAGTCAGCTGTCAGGAAATAAACGCGAATTTTGCTCGATGTAGCGCGGCAGTCTATGAGTGTTTACATACAGGTGTGCTATTGGTTCGGAGTCCTCAATGTCACTTTTAATAAACAATAACCCGATCTGAAAAGTTGCCAACATACACATGACTTAGAAACTTACCAGAAGATTACTGACTTTCACTTCTACGTGAAGCTGTGGCCCTATTTGACTGAACCAATAAGACTTTCGCTAATGTAATATTTTATGCCTGTTATTAGCCTGCAAATAGCTACACTGAGTCAGAAGTATATCACCGAATAATATATGTTGCAATAAATTACAGTTTTTTTCCTCAAGGGTATGTTGGCACAAAACATTTTCATGATATACCATCTTTACTCATCAGTATTTAGGCCGACTTGATATTTTTGGTCAACTAAGGATTCCAGGTTTGTTATTGTTTTATGTTAGTTTATTATTATTGACTAGTTCTGTTATGATTAATTTTTCTTTGTGTGACTCTTTGTTTGTATATCGAGGGTTAATAGTTGGTACCACGTATGTGACAAAACGATAATTTTTCAGGAGGCTATAAAAACAGTTTTTAAAATTAATTGTTATAGATAAAGAGTTTATTTAAATATCATTATTTTATCAAAAAACATTTGAAGTATGAAACTAACATTCTAAATTCTATATTCTTTAGATATTATTTTATACTGCAGATACGTGTTAGTAGTGTAAAAATTACATGCACGTACGAAGTGTCAATTCTTAACCCTCGATATGTTGTATTTATTAATCTGTCCTAGCACATCAATTTTGATTGGTTAAGCATTTAATAACTTAATTCCAATTTTTTCTACTCTTAGTAGCAAGATAAGTAAGGTACCTGTGGAGTGCAAGAGGGGATTAACTACAGTGCTATGTTGCCACATTGTATGTACAAGTAAAATTATCGTACAATATTTTGCCACTAACATTTCCGTCTCCAATTTACCCAGAATTCACGCGGTGTGCTTATTTTGCATTTGTTTCTGCACAGCCTGTATATCCGACAGTAATCTCTGAGTCAAGTTAAAACTATCCCCTCTGATCTTATAATTTTTCGTGTCCGATCTTCTAGTTCATTTTAATAAGTGTCATTGCTGTTATCAGTGAAAGCACTTTAATTTTTTTCTACTGTCAAACTTTCTCTTATAACAACATACCAGGGACGTACGATTTACCCTCCTTTAGTGGACTTGACTGCACTGCAGTATATAACATTTACATGAAACTTACGGCGCTTATGAAAACTCCTTCGGATCTACTCGATAGCATAGATAGGAAATTTCGCGAAAAGATTTTTGCATCACTTTGTCTCAGTGCCTAACGTGCGCACCTGCATCTCTGCTTTGTGGTCAGTGATTGGATGCCGTAACACCCAGCGTGTGGAGGTTAAACCAGCAAATCACAGACGTGATGTGTGGCAGTTATCCGTGTACTGATAGGCACAGTCAAATGAATAAACAAATCTGCACAAAAACACTCTTCAAATAGCCATGACGTTGAGCTGCAGGTTCGTACATAAGGCACCGAACCAAAGTGGGGCAAAAATATTTTCACCAAAAGTTCCCGTTCATAAATATATATTACTATAAAACCGGTCACGCACGTCATGCGACAAAGATCTACCGGCCTCAAGAACTCCAAACATTCAACTAGATCTCGTCGCCGGATCCACTCAGATCTACCTACTCGGGAGCAGAGTGGATAGCCGCCAGCAGACGATGTACAAGAAAGCGCGCGTAGATGGTAAACAGACTCTCGCATGTGTACATAACAGAAACTATGTTGCAAGACGTTTTGAATGCATTTCCTCGAAAATTACGACGTCGAACAGTAGTATTTTTGTTGGACGAGAAATCTGGAGTGGTTTGCAAGCAATAAAGTTGCCAGAAAACGTGTTTCAGGCATGGAATAAATTATATAACTTGTTTCTATGCCTTAAAAAAGTATTTTTTTTTTTAAATTTAAATTTAATTGCACATTTGGTCAGTACAAAAATCGGTGGTATTGTGTGAGAGAATTTTTTCTCTTTGCGATATATTGGTATGTAAATGTTAGGGCATTGCTCTAGCACTTTGTACAGTATACATTACTAGTACACAATAATAATGCTATATGTGTACTGCACTGTTCTAAGCTGGTCTAACAACGTAGGTCTGCCAGATCAGCGACAGAAATAACGTCAGCTGCAGAATTTGTCGTATTTTTTAAAAAAGCCGCCAAGATACTACTCTTCGGATTTATGTCCGCTCGTTAAGCATACAACGACTGAGTAGAACCAGTAACGCGATCAATGCTACCGAGTATATTATGCCTACTATGATTTCATAAGCACCTTTAGTGTTCTGTCGCCAAGAGTAATTCCTGCTAATCATTTCAAAGTTATGCAGTAGAGTGATCGATCTTCTGTGACAAAGTCACATACGTCAATGACATCAGACCCATGGCCCATTGGAATCCCATATTATTATGTTCAGTACTAGAGACCGCCAAGGTATAGTGGTCAGACCGCTAGTCTCCTACCACGGCGGAACAAGCTTGGTCCTCGGCTGGTTTTCTCTGGGATCTCCTGTCCTTACCCCTTCATTCCGGCACTTCTCCATCGTAGGACCTCATATATCATATTATTCCTCGAGATACGCCGATTGCCTACTACGGTATCCCATAAATAAAATGTGCATTTGTGGTAGGACACCCCGGCCCCTGGGCACTCTCTTCATACCATATTATTTTTAAGTTCAATATTTTCAAAAGAATTAAGTATAGTCCGTACTAAAAACAGCTCTAAATTTGCAGGCACCTTCTTATTGTAGACTATGTGCTTATCGCAGGCTACGTTATTTACTGTACGTACAGTCGAATAACTTGCAAACCAGTAGCTTGTTGGCAAGTGGATCCCTTAGTAATGCTACATCTAATACTCAATAGATCAGGTTCAAGATGTGACTAAGTTAAAAATAAATATTTACAACATCAATTTGAACTTTATAGAATGAATGTTACACACCACGCTAAGCCTCAGCACTCTGAGTGTTATCAGCTAATTCTTCTGGTCGCTGGTCTGTGTGACAAGACTCGAACTGGTTTACCAGAGCACGGTTGCTGCAGCGTTGAATGTCTGTGGTTCACAACTAGACCTACCGAGTGTGTAAACACTTAAACTATCCAATCACTGCCGTAGACAGGGAACATTTGCAGGTTAAATCATCTGTATGTTCTACTTCACAAATGTAGTATATTTAGGGTCACCTGTTTTTCGTGAAAAGAATTTTGCCCCACTTTGTTTCAGTACCTTACATGCACATCTGCAATTCTGCTTCATGGTTATTGGCAGCGTGTTTATATGAAGAGCCCAATCTCATTTGACTGAACCAATTACGATAACGTACCTGCAACACCTCGCGGCTGTGATTTGCCGGTAGAATACCAAGGCTCGTGACAGTTAAAATATCCAATCTCAGACCACGAAGCAGAACTGCAGATGTGCACGTAAGGCAAGGAAACAAAGTGAGGCAAAATTGTTTTCGCTGAAAACAGGTGACCCTAAGTATATTCCACGGTAAAGAACACTGACAGTCTCTCAAGTAACACTGCATAGTTTCCTGTTGTCCGGTGCGTATTGCAATTTAGTTTTCAGATGTTTAGGAACCTGTAGTTTTCGCACTAACTTGTTTCAATACACTGTAAAAAAAACTTCCTCAAATGTTTAGGAAGTAATTAACCTAAATGCAGTATGGGACAGTTACCACACTTCCGCCTTGTAAATATGCAAACTGTTACACATGTTACAATACAAGTCTGGTATCTTCAGTATACATTTGACTGTTTTATAAAAAAGTTTAGGAATGCTACCATGGATGTGTGGGAAACAATTCTACCATACCTACTTTCTTAGCGCTCCTATATACACGTCTGGTAAATTTACAAACTATTTTGTAGAGTGTACCTTACGCACATATCTGGAGCTCTACTTCGTTGTTATTGGCAGTGTCTGTGTGTAGAGGTGTCACTTATTTGACCGAGCCAATCACAGCAAGGTTACTGAAACACTACACGTCTGTATTTATCAAGTAGAATCTCAAAACAAGTGATAGCCTAAAACATTCAATCACTTAGCATGAAGCACAGCTGCAGATCTGCACGCAAGCAGTGGAGCTGGAACGTTTTTGAATTGGCGGGTACAATGTGTCGTGGACCTAAATATTATTTTTAAAAAGACAGGGGGTATTTGAACATAATTGTTTTGGCACCGAGGCCGCGACAAGAAGCGTGAAGGGGCGGGGGGTTCTTCCCCGGAAAATTTTCAGTTTCTAGGTGCAAAAGGTATTTAAGCAGTTTTTAAACATAATTATACCACCCACAGTGGAAAGAAATCTTAGTATTTTTTATAAAAGTGAACAATCACTAAAATTAATAAAAAAATTATACGAAGTTAATTATTATCTCATATTTAAAATGCTTTTCAGTATCAAAAAGTGAGGGGGGTACAGGTGATACACTGTACACCACCCCCAAAATTTTGTGGGAAGGGGATGTACCCTTGTATCCCATTCCCCCCCCCCCCCGCCTTTCCCGCGCCGCTGCACGTAAGATATTGAAAGACATTGTAGCAGAATTCTTTTTTTTTTTTTTAATTAAGTGTCCCTACTAATGTATATAGGGACCTGAAAATTCACGTTTTCTTTTTGACACAAGAATTCAAACAACTATACGTTCGTGTCACTTGCCCAATTGGCTCTTGCTTTATTTGACTCCTCCTCCTGGAGACTGTTGAGCCGATAATAAAGAAGCATGTAAATGGAGACCAAATGGTGTTGATTCATCGTGTCAGTGAGCAGCCGATGAACAGCTGCCGTCTGCTTGACTACATATATATTCTTGGAGGTTAGCCTACATGTCCTTGAATCCGAGAATTTTTCACGTCTGTGATAATGCACTATACACAGGGCCCGGTAGTTTTCGCGAAAAAATTTTTGCAGCACATTGTTTCAGTGCCTTGCGTGCGCACCTGCAGCTCTGCTTTGTGGTCAGTGATTGGATGCCGTAACACCCAGCGTGTGGAGGTTAAACCCGCAAATCACAGACGTGATGTGTCACAGTTATCCGTGTATTGATTGGCACAGTCTAATGAATAACAACTCTGCACAAAAACACTCTGTCAATAATCATGAAGTTGAGCTGCATGTGAACACGTAAGACCCTGAAATAGAGTGGGGCAAAAAAAATTTTCGTTAAAACTACTGGGCTCTTAACTATACAGGATGAGTCGGGAGGAAAGGGCAATATTCTGGGAGGTGATAGTGCTGGTCATTGTGATAAAAAAAAGTTACTTGAACATGGGTCAATATGTGACGATTATCGAGATAGCCTCGTTCGAATGGAAAACACTGAAAACCTGTAAATGTATCTTATTGTTTTATTACTGTGCGTTTGTGTTCCCGTTTCAGTTACAAGGAGATTAAATTAAACCAAGCAAATTGCGTATTAACGATATTTGTACTTTTTCATGTATTTTTCGAACTCACTTCGAACTTACAGATTTTCCAGTGTTTTTCATACAAATGAAGCTTTCTCGATAATCGTCACATATTGACCCCATGTTCACATGAACTTTTTTGAACACAATGACCAGTACTAACATAACCCTAGAATATTGCCATTTCCTCCCGACTCATCCTGTATATACAACTGAACCTGTTAAGTATCGCCATTATATCACTGCCTCAGAGTTCTCCAGGAAGTGTACACAAGACTGCCAGTTATGAAAGAGACACAGATGTGCAGTTGTTTAAATCGAAGCTTCCCTCAAGACTTTATTGGATCAGAGTCACAGCATTTTACAACAAAACTATTCACTGAATCTTCTCTCGAGAAGACGCCTGTACAAACGTCTTATCAGAAGTACAGCTTCAACTTCTTGTAACAACGATGAGTCATGTTCTTCTCACGTCGATGATTGGCTTAACACTCAGGAAACAGACCAGCAGGGCTTGTGCCGTTGCTCAAGACCATACTTCTTGTTACTATTGTTTTCGCAATAATTATTGTTAAGCCTAAACTAGAGCAGATATATAAATGTAATTCGGCACTTTTGCTAAAGATATTTTTGAACATATTTTTTAAAGACAGTAAATACCAGTCTACGATTTAACAAACGAAATTGGTGTTATTTTACTTAGTAGTCGAAATCACATAATTACATTCCTTGAAAAAAAAAATAGCTATCGCTCCAAAAATAAAACCTTTTAAGCAAAACTGCCAAACTTATTTGTGATGTCTGCTCTCAGTTAAGCAAAAACAATAGAAACAGAGCTTTAAGCCGGGTACACACTATCCTTAATTCAGTACATAATTCCGCACATAGTTAATTACAAGTAGCAGCGTGATGTTGTAAGCGGGCACTATGCTGGTCCCAAACAAGATTCCCTACTTAGTTTGGCAAACAGAACCCGTCCTGTTCTTCTATCGTACTGTAGCTCACGCGCATGCGCAGTGCACACATACAGTCGCCGCTCATGCCAAGCACTGTAGCAGGGTTGCCAATATGCTTGGAATAAAATTGAAATAATTGTTTCCTACTGTACACACGACCGTCGAATTTTTCTAAATCTAAATTATACAAGACAGTCTCACTTACATGGCAATTACACGCTTGTCTTGTTTGGAAAAGAGTTTTCGAGATTTCTGAAGTTATAGCCTTCTTAATGGAACATCACAACCATCATCACAAATATATTTTTCTCCCTTGTGTACAGAAACGTATCAGCAAACAGTGATCATGTGTACACCGCATAATATTTGCTACGTAATTATATTACTAAATCTAAGTCGATGTCTATGAAGACAATTAAATAATTAATTATGTAGAGGATTAAGACCAGCGTGTACCACACTTTTCTTTAGAATCTGCCTTTATTTACACTTCAACAGCTGACAGCTATCTGGTCTCCATTCGCGACGGGAAAAGATTCACAGCCGTCAAGGACCTATAACAAAAAAAAAAATGTATATATACATATATCATAGCGGAAAAGTATGTACAGTTAAAACAAAGTTGAAGTCAAGGCCACAAACATGTAAGGCAAGCGAATATTACGACTTCATGCAAGGAAAGCTACCGTACGTGTGCGGTAACAACGGAAATATTCCCAAACTAGTGAGAGATAGCTTAGCATCTAGATCCTTGGCGCTGTTGAGGTGACATGAGGTGAGGATGGAGCAGCGCTGGAATTTGGGCGGAGGAGGCGGGAGATCGCCGAGAATACCCGCCGACCAGCGGCATCGTCCGGCACGAATCCCGTATATGCAAAAATCCGGGAATTGAACCCGGATCGTTTTGGTGGAGGGGGGAGGGACGGGTGATCTGACCACTCGGCCACCGCGGCCCCATTCCAAAGCGATTGTGAAATATTAGGCACGTGATAAACGTACAGAGAGTTCTTCCAATGTATATGTTGTTCGTGATAAAGTGAGCACTCAAGAAAGCCCTGCTAAATTTCTATTTCTAACCAATTCGTATCCTTCCGCGCGTAACGGCCGACGAGAGGAAACGTTCGACCTTTCTGGGCATGTCGCTTGATGTTTGCGCGTGTAAGGAAATGTGTGGTGTTGGTTGGAACCTGTATAGTTCGATAATAAAAGTTGATACATTATATAAAATACGAATTCGTCGATTTGAGTTGATGTTATTACAGTATTGTTGTGCCGTAAAGCGGGATTACTTCGCCTAAATTTGGATTATTTTGCACTACATATCTTTGTTGTAAGTGAAGGTTTGCAGAATCGCAAATTCTTGAAGACTTCGCCATTCTTAGCTTTAATAATAAACAATACTTTAGGGCGACTATTATCCTGGAATTCCAACATAGAACGAAATAAATCTAATGGTGCAGAGTTACCCATGGAGGTGCATATTACCCTCACTTTACGATATTTGAGTAGGAAGATATGCGGAACTGCATTCTGCAAGACACTACCAACAATACAAGTTGTAAGGTAACTATTGTTTATGTTGAATTATATTCAGTAGCGGTTAGTGATTATTTTTCAAAGGTTAAATCTTTAACGCTCACTTTACCCCGAACGACCTATAGGGGAACATTCCACACACAGTAAGGGATAGTCATCATCTATAAAGGTAAGAAAATTTGGACATATTTCATCAACTTGATGTGCAATGGTATATTATATAACACCTACTCTGTGATAAGAGACTGTAATGTGGGAACTGTCGGTCTACTGTATCTTACATCATTGGTTCAACTGCTAACAACTATACAACTGAGTCTTTTTAAGTATTGTTACAAGTTTGGGCAAGGTACGTTTGGGGATGACGGTCTTTGGTAAAATAAAGAAAATAAATAAAAGCTAACCTAATTTATATCCAACTATCTATAAAAACGAATGTCAATAATGATTAATCACAATTTAAAAAAGGAAACAAACAAAACATATAACTTCTATTGACATGTAGGTTATAAATTATAAATAATATATTTATATAAGTTCTCTGTACATGGAAAGTTTTTCTAATCATTCACAATGGTGGATTCAACGAACGAGCACCGATGAAACTTTTGTGGTCCAGAAACACCTTCTTCCCACTACTTGTCGCGATCCAACTCGCCGGACAACCTCAAACACTTATCACAACCCAATATTTCTCACCACTCGTCACTATCACTTGAACTCGCACCAGGCACCTGCCAGCCATAAACTCTCCCGCCTCTGCCGCAGCTCTCTCTTGCACATTTACTCTAAAGTCTCGAATTCTCTCGGCAAGTCTTTGATGTCGAACATTCTGGAAGGGTGTCGCGTCAGGGTCAATGTTACCCGATATTGGGGTGGATCTCTAGTCTCATCCTCCGTGGGGTAAGAATCGCTCTCTAGCGGCGCTGCGCACCGGAATTTGCCGCGCCTATAAGCAACGAAGGTGTGGAGCTCGTGAAGGGCGATATGTAGGGACCCTGTTTTTTCACGAAAAGAATGTTGCCTCACTTTGTTTCCGTACCTTACGTACACACCTGCAGTTCTGCTTCGTGGTCAGTGATTGGATATTTTAACTGTCTCGAGCCTTGGTATTCTACCGGCAAATCACAGACGTGTGGTGTTGCAAGAACATATTTGTGATTGGCTCAGTCAAATGACATACGGCTCTTCACACAGACACGCTGCCAATAACCATGAAGCAGAACTGCAGGCGTGCACGTAAGGCACTGAAACAAACTGGGGCAAAATTATTTTCGCATAAAAACAGGGTCCCTAGTGATAAGTGCTGACGTGGAAGGGAAGGCAGCGACCATCTGCTATATGGCGCGTCCCAAGGGTGGTTGACATGGGAGCACCACGATGTGGTGTTGCTGGGAATATTCAAATACCAGCTCGTGGACCAACTGTCGGGGCCTCGGTGCGGCAGGCTGAGTGGTTCGTAAGAAGACTGGCAAGCAACTGGAAGCTGTCTGTCGGCGAAGGTTGACGGGGGACCGAGGTGCTGAAACAAGGCGAAGTGTGCGAACCGTCCTCTGGAACTTGCAGGCAGTGGAGAGCTGCTTGCGTGGGGAACTGGAATGCGTCGGAATTCGGACGTCGAGGTGGCTAAGCCCTTGCCAGGGCCCTGCTTGGCTAACAGTGGTAGCTTCGGGATGGCGAGCATAAAACCAGCCCGAAGATTTTGGAAGAAATTTAGGGATTGGGGCCCCTTTCCTCCACCCTGACATGAAAGGCAACACTGAAGAAGGAAGACGGCGACTGCGGAAAGACGAGCCACTCAGCCTGGGGTGGCCTCTGGCCATGGCCGACAAAACCGAAATTTTTCTCATGTTGCCGACACTGCAGAGTGTCAGCTTGCTTACGCTCAGGAGTATGGGCAATGGCCGCTAGGAGCGCTCAGGCTCCTAGCACAAAGCTCTCTGAGCAGCGCCCTCTTCTCATTGGCTGTGGCCGCCAGCTAATGAGAGCTCACATATCCCTACTACACATCTTTCCTTGCAAATTCGGAAACAAATTTTAACTAAATAGCATATTTTCTCAATGTCCTAGCCTTAATTATCGTGGTTTGTACTCTGCGTGCCCTGCCGCATAGCTGTTCCCAGTACCCTACTCTATTGTACTGGTTCTTCTGTGCTCGTATCTATCTCTTGCTCTCTTCGGGGCGAGTACATGACCACAATCGCAGCCATGCCTCCAGACAACCCTGCTCAGCTCATGAAGCCCGCGACCTCCTGTCACCTTGCATGCTACCTAAGGTGTATAAAGCTTTGCCTTGAGACGCGCTCAATCCCTAATCGCGTATTAATTAGTTACCAATGCATGCCGGAGTACCCATAGACTGAGACGGGGTACACGCTGACGTAGCCGGATATGGGGGCTCACCAGATATTTAAAAGATCGATATTGGGGTGCAGGAGTCAGCCATCGCAAATGAGCGGCACAATGCACGCCGAACAGCTTTGCTCTTGCCGCTGCTATATCAGCTTACACTGCTCTCCGATTATCGCGGCGTGCAGGTGGTTGCTGTGGCGTCACTCAAGGTAATACGAGCCATACAGACTAGAGCTCTGTCGCCACTGTATCTTCTCTCGCCGCTCAGCCACATAGTCGCGGCTCGCAACAATATCTTACATATCAAAGGTATGTTACTCTTGTGCATGTTCATCTTCGTGTCCCGTTTTGTTACGAACTTATGCGCATATCGCACAGTACCTTTTCTGTAGATTTGCGCACAATTTAACTGCAAAGGACACACATTTTAGAGGAAAAGTTTCAAATCATCACACACATTGGAAATAGAATTACAATTTTAAGTTTATGTTTGAATTGACACACACTATATCCTAACTGTCAAATTACAATCAACAGGATCAGAGGTGCATGTTATAACTAAATATAAGATACCATTAAATTTCCTCATTCAATGACAGGTTTCACTTCAAGTCTGTCATGTAAACGTCTTTCTCGGCATTTCTGTTTGGCATTTGTTTGCATTTTAGCAAGACACTTCTAATACTGAGACCACACATTTTGTGCATAGTGTAAATATTCACTCTATGATCTGTGGAGTGCAAAGTCTCTTCAGCAATTCGGCAATTAAATACTGCAACGAGTCGGCGCTCCCGAGGGCATTGGACTGGGCGGCTTGGCAGGCCACGCCACCTTCCCCTGCTCTGCTCGCTCACTACAGCCCCGGCATCAAGGCAGCGGACTGCGCCCTTTCTCCTTCCTCTCCCCCTGCTCGCTGTCACCAGTCACGCGACGAGTCGGTAGACTGTGCCCCACCTCCCCCCCCCCATCATCCCTCCCCTGGCGATGCGGGCCACTCAGGCCTAGTTGACATCGCCGACCTTCTGAATGGGTGGGGACCTGTCAGTTACCCGGGACAAGAATTCAGCTCGGATGCAACTGAATGTTATCACAGTACCTAGAATGTCCGGCTTACATCAACCAGCATGGTCGGCGAGGTCTGAGAATATTCTGAGTGTCGTCGTGAGAGACTATAAATACCGGCTCACTGCGCGCATAGATGGAGTAATTGTGGTGTTTAGCTGGTGATTGTTCACGACGGACTTGGCAGCGAGGGACGAGGCGGGACCGACAGATTGAGGCGAGGCTATGTAGGTGTGAACGATGGTGAGTCTTCGAGTGTTGTGAGTAAGGGTGAGCGTGGATGTACAGGTTGAATTGTAGCTGTGCATTATGAGACATTTCTAGATAAACGTTTATGTGGTCGGAGGGCTGATATGAGGGAGATAGACATTATTAATTATACACTTGGAGTAGTAAATTAGGCTCTTAGGGAGATTACCTGTACATAATATATGTAAGCGTTTATTTGAAAAGCATGATTCGCGATTGTTGAATACTTAATGTAGAGTGTTTATCGAGATTGCAATTAAATTAAGGACTTTAATTTAATTTATTTAATTATCTAAGCCCTCCATCCCAAACTAACCTGGCTACGCCCAGGACAGCAAAGATGTTACAATACCAACTCTCGACAACTACGACACAGTAGCTTGGTTTCATTCAACCAGGTTCAGTATAGTCTGCACAGTATGTTTGCCTGATCTTGACATTCTCTTTTGACAAATATACCTGGCAGTTCTATTCTGTTGACTTCTAAGAGATCGTGTGTTTTCCAGGAAGTCAGGATGGTTTGAAGAGTCAACACAATGGAGTTGTTGGGCATGTTGCTCAGAAGGTAACTGTCAGAATCAGGTAAACTAACACTGTATTGACTATAACCTGTATTGTGCAGTTTTAATGTCGAACCAAAACTGAAACATTTTCACCGCTATCCATCATAGAAGATGTAAATTAGAGTGAAATTATTTTAGTAGTAAAATTTTATTCTGACCCTACAAACAAACAATTAATTAATATTTTGTATGAAATAACGTTATTGGCAATGCGTATACATTTTATGAACTTGTTTAGTTAAAATAAATGTTCAGACAATAGTAGCCTACTTACATGATAATGTAGCTGAGGCACTGTAGGCTGAAAATAAAAGAACAGATTACACTTTAATGAAGAACTAATGTGGTACATTTCAAGAACAGCATTAATATATATATATATATATATATATATATATATATAGTTAGTATCTTTGCAGTTACATTGCAACACCTAGTGGGTCCAAGCAGAAAACATTGGTTAATATTTTAATTAACATAATCTACTGACGGGAAACAAGGACAATAAAATAAAACATAATTTTAATAAAAAATACTGGTATGGAAATAGGAGACAAGCCAGAGATCTATCTTTATGCGTATAATCAAAGAAATTTCACAATTTTCATCTAAAAATAATTTTTCTCACTTATTATTGAAAATAAAGACTCGACAATCTATTGATGATACTTTTTTACACCTTCTTACATTATTATATACATAGTTATGAATTCATATTTTTCGAAAGCACTGACGGAAGATAGGAAAAAGTTACACTATTTATTTCCACGAAGCATATTGCTTCAACAATTGCACGTTGTCGCTCTACCTATAGGAGTCTTAATATCCTAGTGTTGCCTTACTTAAGTGTTAGCAGCTTTACAATACGTAGTTAAGTGATTGGAAGACTACCTAAATTTCAATTCCATTCACAATCTAACAATACAAAAACAAATAGGAAACAAATCAGAAGACTCTCTTCACAACTGGAACAATGTACAACATCTTACACTTCAGATGTTACCATACATATACTTGCGAGCATTAAAAATAAATAAACAGCAACAGAATATAAATGTCAATTAATTTTAGTAAGTACCGTCAGACTTTGGACTCGTGTGGGTGACTTTGGGATACTTAGAGAAAATTTCTTTTTCGCATAAATGACAGGCCTGGATAAAAATTTTACTTGCAATATATTCCAAATGATCCATATCTACACGAAATTTAATTAATGTTTACTCCTATTTGATACACATGGAAAATAAAAATTATGTAAAAGTGTCCTAAAGTCACTCCTAGTGTCCAAAGTCAGTCACCCCCACTTACGGTACTGTATGTGTTCCAAGATCAAATAAAATTCGTTACACATGTTGCAAAATGGTTAGGGCGATACTACACACACGGACACACACACAGGCACACCCACAGACAGGAAGGTGATCTCACAAGCAAAATTTTCTGTTGGATAGTAGACTGAATAAAGAGTAAGGTACACAACATGAAGATGAAGGAGATACCTGAGAACTAAAATGCTGCAGACGTTACCACGGAAGAGCTAACGAAGGTGATTTAATCTCTAAGGAATGGGAAAGCCGGAGTCGTATGACCACCTTGGGTTGATGTTATTAAATGACGTTACTGTATATTTGCCAGATTGGGTAGTTTGCTCTTTTACCACGGCTGAGGGTTGGAAAACTTTCTGTTATATCACGAAATTATTTATCTTGGAATAGCAAAGAATGTTTACTACAAATAACTGCCCATCCCTGTGCGTAAAGAATAATAAGTCGAAGTTCAACAATTGTAAAGTGAATAAACAAATGAACGTAGCATGATATCGAAAGGTGGAATAGTGTGGAACTCACTCGTCTTGAGGTAGTCTGCGACTGCTTGGAAGACCTCGAAATTGGGCAAACCGAAGAAGAGCTTGGCTCCTGTAGTCTGGTGGTTGGAGGATAATGGCTCCAGCTGGGCACGGTCGTAACTGGCCACGCCTATAGTGAAGACGATGTGACCTTTGTTCCTCAGCTGCTGGGCTGCATTGGTCGGCTCACTCTGGCTCAGGCCGTCAGTGATGACCACTGTCACACAAACAACACACTGATACACATACAGGAAGCTGCGAAATGTAATGACACTGTTTGAGAGGATCGTTCCTCACGTGTAGAGGAACAAAACATATCATATCGATGGCCTTGTTCAAAACGGAAACAACTCGAAATTCCCAGTTTTGAGTAAAACACATGTAGAAAGGTTCCCATTTTACAAAAAAAAAAAAACTGTTAGTTAACATATTTGGTTGGTGTTAATTTGAAGCAAAATAACTGAGGCAATTATTTAAGATGTTAAAAATGTTTATAATCAGACTTTGCTGAAATTATCACACTTTAAAATAAATGAAATGAAATTTCTAGCTCTTCACTGGCAATCAGAATATAGTGCCATGTAATTAAAATAATTGAATTTACATGTTGTTTTTCTTTTCAACAGAGTAGATTGCAATTCTGTAGTCTATGTGTGTTTGTGAGTTTAACTCAAAAATTCAATTTTTTTGAGTTGTTTTCCTTTATAACTGTGTTATCAAAATGAATGTAGGTCCGTAAATTCCCTATTTCTACACTATGGTTAGTGTACATGATGTTATTGTGTATATCACGCGAGCTGGAGCACAATACTGTGGAATCCTGTTGCAGCTAATATTGGCAATAACATATCAGACGAATCGTATTTAACTGTTTGGTATAGCATTCCATAATAGTGTGATCCAACACGCGTGCCATGCACTGCATGTCATTAAAAGTGTAGTACAGTAACGGCGCGTTTTCGGGTATGTGTTCACATTGCAATTTCTGCTCCTCCAAATGTGAGGGTTGATCCCCAGAAATATTGACATGCAATTTTGCAACACTCTATATGGAGGGACAGGAAAAATTCACAATGTCAGTACCCTGTAGGGCTATACATGACAATCCTATGTTATGGCCCAGCCTTTGAATAAACGAAGTCAGTGAAGATATTTTGGTTAGTGCTTAACATCTAGGTCTTTAGTGCTTGAAGGGGGTGACAGTAAGTTGACCAGCAGGGGAAACCGGACATTTCAAAGAAAACCTGCCGACCAACGGCATAGTCCAGCACTATTCCCACATACGAAAATCCAAGTTGATCCTGTCAGGAATCCAACCCGGAATGCTTTGGTGGGAAACGAGTGCTCCAGTCATCGCACCGACAGCAGTCCCCTCCAACCTACGAAAATCGACAATTGTCGGATGACCAACAATCACGCTTGGTCCATGTTTCTTCCAAGGAGAAACTTTCAGATACTACAGAAACTTTGAGTTATGTATTCTTGCAGGCAGACCATGTCCCAAGCTGCAGTACGCTCGCATGACCTCTTGTATCCTGCTTCAGAAAACATTCAGATTACAAGCTCTAATAGATCATTTGTGTTAGTTCTGGAGTCGGTGTTGGCGAGTTTCTGTTGGTGTGCCAGGTATCTAGTGGCACAATAGACAGTTAATGTTTCTGTCAATCGTGTAATAACCTCACTACTTGTTGCAAAGGAAATACATTATTTTCATGTTTATTTTTCATTGTGATTTCTCACTTCGGGTTGTCAAAGTACCTGTGCCTGTCGCTTGAAACATTGCTCTTAAACAATCCAGTTCTTAAGTCATTTTGGCATTTGGTATTTCCTTGATCTCATAGTTGGTAAACTAATTTACTGCATGCTATTACCATGGATGGGACAATTGGTTAACTTTCAGCCTTCATTTTATACCAATAGAGAACATTGTCTCCTTCCTCGACACATGGGTGTGATCCTTATTATTCATGGCTACACATGATAATGTTTACTTGTCGCATTTTTTTTTGGTGGGGGGGGGGGGTTGCGAGCATTGTAATGACACATGTCCAGTATGATTTTATTAATCAATAAATGCATTAGTCCTCTTGGGTATTTAATTTTGGGTTACTTCATTAAAACCAACATATTTTAATAATCGCTAGTTTATTTTTCGGTTTTGAAATGTGGTTTGCTAATTCTACAGATAAGGAGGTTTTGTCTCAGTTTGTAGAGAGTGAGCAAGCGTGTGTCAGAGAGAGTGAACAAACTCATTTGAGACACAGATTACACTTTTGAGACAAAACCAAGGTAAACCACTTCCCTGTTTTTAGATAATCATACACTTGAGTGGCAATTTTATATGAGTGAACAGGACAATGAGGTAGTAGTGAGCTAAGGTAATAAATCCATCATAAATATGGATTAATGTAATTTTTGGTCTAAGTTTTCTTTCCGATTATATTTTGTATACACGACTACAGTAGGGTAGCTCCAGAAACATTGCTTCGATTAGAATCTAAATACTACATTAATGAAATACTTTCATCGACGTTTCTTAATAAATATTGCCTAACAACATTTTAGCAAAATTTTTCCTCAATCTCTTGATGCAAATTATATTTTATTTACTACACATTTTGACTGTTAGCTAATCAAATTCCTTACGCTGTATTGCCCTATGTTTAAAAATTCATCTGTAATAAAACGTACGCAAAATTAAAATAAAAACAAGTTGTAAGTAACAGTTTAAGCATTTCTCTGAAGAAGAGTGAAACTACGTCGCTGAGGAGAGACACTCACAGACTAGAGTGGTGACATTCTTGGAGTTGCCGGAGCTGCTGAGGTCGAGCTGGTCGTTGGCAAGGACGAGTGCACCAGCCAGGTCGGTGGAGCCATCCTGGTATGTGATGTTGTGCAGCTGAGAGATGAAGTCACAGGTGGATGTCTCCTGCAGTGCTATGTCCACTGTCGCCTGGTCAGAACTGCTGAACGTGATCACACCCGCCGACCGCTCCTGTGACAGTCTACACATGCACATGTCAGCGAGATATTTGTACCATAAACTGTACCGTTTTTACGGACGTACTCCATTGCGATCGGATGTTGCCGAGTTGTAGAAAAACTTCACAACTAAACTAACAAAAAAAAAACATATAATCCATTGTCAACAACGGAACGGAATACAGTCGTGTAAAGAAAGACGACATCGCCTGTTGCTATTCATCCGTGTTATCTTTGTTGTATCGACTGTGCTAACACCCATCCGTGTTATCTTTGTTGTCTCGACTGTGCTAACACCCATCCGTGTTATCTTTGTTGTCTCAACTGTGCTAACACCCATCCGTGTTATCTTTGTTGTCTCGACTGTGCTAACACCCATCCGTGTTATCTTTGTTGTATCGACTGTGCTAACACCCATCCGTGTTATCTTTGTTGTATCGACTGTGCTAACACCCATCCGTGTTATCTTTGTTGTATCGACTGTGCTAACACCCATCCGTGTTATCTTTGTTGTATCGACTGTGCTAACACCCATCCGTGTTATCTTTGTTGTATCGACTGTGCTAACACCCATTCGTGTGTCTATGTTTTCCGGTGAAAAAAAATTGCAACAGTGTACTTTAATGCCTTTTGTGCACACCTGGAGCTGTGCTTCACGGTCACGGACAGGAAGTTTTTACTCTCAATGGCTTGAGGTTCTCTTCCACACAAACCACAGACACGTGTGTTGTCACAGTCACCTTGTTCTGGACGACTTCTCTGCACAAATACTCACTGCTAATAACCATGAATCACAGCTGCATGGGCACGTAAGGCATTGAAACAAATTGCTGCAAAATTCTTTTCATTAAAAATCATTGGCTCTACATACAAATTACTTCGTTGTTTTATTTTGTTCTTTCGTTTTTGGGTCATATTTCTTTATGCAACGACTATTTTCCATTCCACAATTAATTTAAGTGTTTTTTTTTAAATTGTATCTTTATTGAATACAAATATATATCCTCTGTTCGGGAATTGTGTAATTGTATATGATGTTTCATGTTTGCTTACCGCAGCTAATATTGGTTACTCTTGTTTTGCTTTTTGTTTTATTGTGAGATTTATCTGCAACATTCCCTCGCAATGGCGACGTCCATAAAAACAGTTCAGTTTATAATAGTAACTCATTACAGGAATCGTTTAAAGTTCACAGCATCGTTGTACCATTGATATTAGGCGTATTTTAGCGGTTGAATTGGTTCCAAGCTGTTAGCAAGCGTTTGCCGAATATGTTTGCATTTACAAGAAATCGCTAAAATGCAATATTCAGTGAACATAAATGGCAACCACCATGGAGTTACGAAATTGTGTACTTGCTATTGCCTTATCAGGTATAGAATTTGAATGTATAAAGGAAAATACTTCTTCACGAATACGTTTATTGGAAAATAGGCGGTTTTCACTATTTTTTTTACATGTACAACATAATAAATTGCAGGAGTAAATTTAATTATGCACCTGCATATGATGAAAAATTGATATTGCATCATTTTATTTTCAAATGACTTAAGTTTCGTCCATATTTCACATAAATACAGTTTGTTTTGATTTCAGATTTGTTCGAAACAAAACAGGAAATAAAAGTAAAGGTAAACATCCTGTGAACAAACCCTGTAACCGTCCACCTGCCTCGGTTGCCAGAAACGTGCAAACACACTCAGCCTGGTTGTAGCATGTTTGCAAACACCCTTGTAAACAGGAGCGCTAAAATGCTCTGTTCACAGGTAGCGCTACCAATTCAACCGCTAAAATACGCCTATTGGTTCTTGTTTCAGGAACATATATCCATCAATGAGGAAGTCAACTTTTGTTGGCAAAGCCCTTGTCTGATCTAATAAATTGGTTGGACTCACGGGAAAGCTGTGACCAGAGCTTCGACGAAGCCCTTCTCGATCTCGAAGTTGTCTGCCTCCACGCTGCCTGACTCATCCATCACGAACAACATGGCCGCCGTCTGTCGTGTTTGAGAGATGGCACTCAAGGTCTGCTGGATCGTGTTCACCATGTTCTTGGCCACCTGCACCGTCGCTGCAACCAAGTTCATGCAGTTAGTAATTTCACAATTAAGAGTGACGATCTAGAACACATACATTACTCCGACTTGTAAGTTAGATGTGGTTAACATCACCATTGGAACGTTTGTAAACTCTACTATAGCAGCAACACTCCACATTTCAGACAGAACAGTCTTAAAAATTCCATTCACAAATATTTGTACATTATCTACATAGCTACCGACTAAATGTTTTCACACAACTGTACTACTGGTGCAGTAATTCTAATAGAACCTTGTTTTGTCTTTATGTATATAGTAGCTCCAAGTATTTGCCTAAACGTTCTCACGGGCATCAACTGGTAGTTTTCTCATAGTATGTCAGCAACAGAAGTGTTTTGCATTCGATACTCATGACTACTCATGCCTTTCACGAATAAATATTAGGAATGACAATATTTACTATATGGGCTACTAAGGCGATCCTGGTTCAATTCGCCTTAATCGTATAGCGAAGTATTGGCACTGCCATATAGAAAATTTTCATGTAAATAATTAATTTGTCGGATTAAGCACTTCTCTCCTTACATTTTCTACGGTCATTGAAATAGTTACTTCCAAAAAAAATTATTCTTCACTTTCACAAATTTTGTAGAATTAAGTGTAAATGTACATGATTAAACAATATTCTTTAGTAATGCACAAACGCTAAATTAACTAGATCCTCGTAACAATGCACTGTCTCAAATATTATTACATGCTTTTAGTAGAATTTATTATTGCTTGTACAATAACTCGAAGTCAGAGTAAAATTAATAAGTATATATTGTTAATAGTTTGGAAGTGCCTTTATATATTAATGTTAATAAATTGGACATTGGTTTGAAACTAATATAAAAAAAAAGGTTTCCATATATCCAATATTTCATTCGTCCATTCGTCCAACCAATTACCTATCCACCTATCCATTTACTAACTCAACCACGCATACATCAATCACTAAATAAAATACTTCACCCACGTTTACACAAGTTCATTCGAATATCTATCCATCCACCTACACCCATCCATTCATCCATCAACCCATCAACTCACCCAACCATCCACCTTATCCCCCATTCACCCACCTCGCCATCACTCGTCCACAAATTAGTTCATTCACTGTCTACCCATCTATCCATTCAGCTACCCTCACATTTATGTGGTCACCCATTTCCTACATCTCACCTCACTCATGCATTGACGCCATACCTCCTTGCTCATATGAGCCCAAACACTAACACACATCCGCACTGAAAGCAGTAAGGGAAGGACGACCAAGGCCGCACACATGTTGCGCCTATCTGCCCTCCCCCTCCCCCAAACACACACAGCACAAACAGCCCAAGTACAGTGCAGTGTTTACAGTGCATCGTAAATGTGAAAGTTAAAAAGTGCAAAAGTGTTAAACCTATGGAATCCCAGAAGGAAGACAGAAGACAACCAGCGAGACGGACTACGGGGCAGTGTTGTCTTTGTATGCTTACTTGCTGAACAGAGATACTGGGACTGTCAGCTGTTCCCGGGAGGCCAACCCTCTCTTGATGCCAGCCACCGAAGATTTTCCGAACGGGAATTAAAATCCTTGCTTTAGTTATTGGGATTTCAGGTCCCAAGGGTTATATTTCTTTTTCTGGCCCCTCAGCGAGTAATTAATGTTAAAATGGTTACTGTTGTTTTTTCACACAGTCAACCTCACCCCAATGTCACACCCAGATAAATTATTCAAGTGTTTTTCATGTATCTAAATCCAATGCTAGTTTAGTGTGATTTTTTGGTATTATGCTTTAAGGGTTTTGTTTAAGATTTTTTTCGAACGAGTTCTTGAGTTGATCCCAAATGCTGGCTGGCACTGCTGGCGTGTGGGACCAACCGCCCTCTCGGCTCGGCCAGTCTTGCTGCACGTGGGACCGGGGTATCTCGTGTTTTCTCACAGCTTCGAGATCCGATCATAACTCACGGGAATGGCCACACCGTGGAAAGGTAGCAAGTTTTGCACCGGACTACTTTAAGGCTGTTCAGCTTCTGGTGGGTACGTCCAAGTTCTCCTCTGTGCGCTAGCTATCCAGCTAGTGCAGCGTGTCGTAATTACAGCTCGTAATGTTTTGGCCCAAGTTCTACCTACACTATGGGTGTGCCACGACAGCCCGTACCAGGAAGACAAGGCAAAGTACTCGAGTGTTCATGTGTGTACGTGTGTCCTTGTGCAACTGGAGAAGAAATAAATCGCAGTTATTTGAAAATTTTGTGTCGGCATTGTCTCGTCTCCTGGCACCACATAAAGTATTAGCATAAGTGTTTAAACTTTTGCGTGGGTCTCCCTACCTACATAGCCGCCAGGGTTGTCCTTGCCAAAGAACCATCCACGCTGAGCAAATAATTGTCTCTGTTCTACTCGTTCCCAGCCGAGAATACTGGGATGGCTTCCACGACACTCTCAGCTTAACTATTGTGCAAGTGCAGATGACGAACCTGCCAGTAAAATTCAAAGACCTACACCCCACCCCCTTTACGATGGCTGCAGCATCCATTCAAGAAACTACCCATACCTCTATCTATACACATGCATACATATATCCGACCACCTCAAGTAGCATATGTTTCAGGTATGTATCAGAATTAAAAATTAATCTTTGCAACCATGGGCGTACCTAGGGTGTGGTTTTGGGAGTTCAAAACCCTCCCCCCCCTGAAATGTCAGTTTCCTTATGTAGTTATTATATTTTACATTACAAAATGTAGAATATGTTACAAAAACAACCAACATGTTAAAAAGATATGTTAATATTTCATTTATAGACGTCAAACACAGATGACATTGAAACATTTATGCAAGATGAGAGTCAAAAACTCTCTCCGAAAACTATTCCTAGGTACGCCCATGTTTGCAACCCCTCTGCAGCATGTATAAAATGATATTCAAAGACTGGTTAAGCCAGGTACCAATTCAGCCACATGACCCCTCGTCCACTCACCAACCCATCTATACACTGCTGTGCGCTACTGCTGGAGGTCAAAAGAGACAGTTAGTACTCACTGTTACAGGAGGGTATGAGGTTGAGGCCATACGAGCCGTACCATCCACTGCTGGTGCATGTGATGTCGGCACTGCCTATGAGCTGGCGGTCAGCATCACACATGATGTTACACTTGGTCTCCTCCAGGCTGTCTCCAGCTGCACACTGTGCAGGATCCCAGTGACCACCATCGACCACAGGCAGCTTAGAGCACCCTGCACACACAATACACTGTGTACACAAGAACATCTACCGTTGCACTGTACTGTGACTGTGCCGAGTACAAGGTTAACCAAGGTACAGCACGAAGCCGAACAATTGGGACCATCATTAGCCGTGGGATTCTTGACAGGAATGTGTCGAATATATTTTAATTTTGGAATGAAAATATATTACATTTTTCTAATCATATACTCTGCACCTTAATATTCTTTTGTTTTAAATGAGTTGCTTAGTTGGTTAATTCAGTTTATGCATCTGCATGACACACGAAACAAATTGGACACTTATAAGGAACTGTCTTTACTTTTCGGTCAAGGAATTTCGGGAGCGAAGATTGAAATAAGAATGACTTATGCATAACTGAAAGTTTGCAAAATATGAAATGAAACAAGGTATTTGTCGCCCTTCTTAAAATAGGGAAAGTTTTCTTCATTTAAATTGACATTAACATAGGTATGCTTTCGTCAATATATTAGTCTACAGTGCATTAATATGCCTTACATTTGTACGAGTACTGTCATTTTGTGAAATTATAAAGAGGCTGAAATAAACAGGTTCCGGATGCAGAAAATTGGCTGATTTCATTTTACCTAGCAAATATTATATATCCTTATGGTATATGTGACAATACAGGTATAACACTCACGTATCTGGCAGTTGGCAGTAGCAGGCAGCTCACACGTCTGTGTCAGCTCGCTGAAGTGCTGGCCAGGGGGGCAGGCACCCAGGTAGGGCGCTCCCTGCACACACTCACAGTACAGAGTGCAGTCTGTGGGGTGACGGACCCTGGCCCCACCCCCTGCGGTGCAGTTGACAGATGGAGGACAAGATGGCGGCAGAGACCTCGGTGCAGCAATGGGCTTGGGCGGGTCCTGGCAGGTGACGAGGTTGGGCACACAGGTGTTGGTATGCATGTCGAACTGGGAGCCACTGGGACAGGCTACTGTACGACCCTTGCCAGCGATGCACTTGGTCATGAAGCCACAGTTCAACAGGTCTGGCACAAACTGTATGTCAGGATTGTTGCTGGCTGGGCACTTGTTGAACATCGCGCTGCTTCTATTCACCTCCAAGCTGCCATAGAACCTGCCGTCCAGGGCGATCAACGACAGATCTGAAACCACAGTTTGCCAGATGGTGCATGTATGTATTGGGACAAAACACGACAAAATCACAGCATTCTGTATCGAATTATGATATCCTAGAAGTAATGAAATAAATGGCAGAGTATTTCTTGGGAATTTGCGTGTATTGGATCAGAATAATCTTTGTATGTTGAGCTATATTATAGTATGTATGGCAAAACTTTCTGCAGTAAAAGTGCATTGTGTATGCACATAATGGCTGAGGCACTTACTATTAAGTAGTTGATACTCTGTGAGTACACAGATAGTCGATATTCTGTAATTACACAAATAGTCGATACTCTGTAAGTACATGTATAGTCAAGTCCAAATATCAGTAAACAACTACTTGTTTCCTATCAATATGATATTTATATACTTAGTATGATAATTTGACCTTATATACAGGAGGGCAGGACGAAATGTGTTACATTTGGAGTTGTGATAGTTCATAAAAAAGTAAGACGGAAATGTGTTTTCAATGTGCCCTTAAAGTAACCGTCCCCTTTGTTATAAATTGGTTAATTTGACTCGACCAAAATTGTTAATGTACCATCACATCTTCTGCCGACTTTCTGTTACGACATAAACAACATTTGCTCATTATTAAATAATACTTTGTCATAAATATGATCCCAAAAGCACACACACGAAGTGTAGTTGTGAATCTGCCATGTGAAGTTATCGTAAGTGAACTCATAGCTGCTTCAATGGGAGATATTTTATCCTGCAAAACTATTACTAATAATAAATGTTTTAACTAGTTGGGATTATTTTCAAAATATTTACGTGATGTGTTTTGTATGGTAAACATGCAGGATGTCAAGAAAAAGCTGTCTTTCCACTGGACGTGCATCCCAGCTGCAACGTCATACCTGACATCACAGTTGAAGCACGTGTGAACACCCAGTTATGGAAAGGCATTGTTTTGTGTTTGGAAGTCGGGAGGTTCGCCTTGGAAGCGATCCTCTGGGCCTGAATGCATGCAGATCAAAGAGACTGACTCACTACCTGAGTTCTGCTTGTGCAGATCAAAGAGACCGAATGACTACCTGGGTTCTGCGCGTGTAGATCAAAGAGGCCGAATGACTACCTGAGTTCTGTGTGGGAAGGACCGAGCAATGGAAACGGCTGTCACACTGTGGCGACGTGATGGGCTGGGTTTTACCGCAATGGCAATTCCTACAATGATAGGCGACGTGTCCTGAAAAGCTGCTGCGAAACTGAGATTGTTAGGTATTCGAAAGCTTACAATCTTTGTGGAGATACATTTCATAATTTTATATGAAAAAAGTTTGATGTATTACATCTTGTAGATGCATTGGATAAAAAATAATATGCAAAGAGACATTCCCTTTTAAAAACGGCGTAAATTCTAATGTTATAATTTATCTCATAGCGGTTACTTGCGTTAATGGATTTTCTCTAAGTTCGTTTAGAGTAGTACAGACTCTTATGTTAAAAAATCAATGATAAAGCATTTGTGCTACTCTGCATGAAACATATTTTAAATTAGTAATTTATTTTCGCCTGTAGTGCATATTTCGGTATAAATCTTATTACTCGAAGAAAATGTTTTATTACAGTTATGAGTATCGTGATTTTTTATTTTTATTTTTACGTTTCGAGTACAGCAAACACCATTTGAAAGCAGCAAACAATTAACATGCATTGTCTTTTGTACGACAGGCTAACATTTCTACAAAGCGTTAAATAGATTTTTTGTTGTAAGTTTTATATTTTTATTATGCACTTTCAAAAATCGAGTTCAATATGACTGCAGAAAAAAATAGAAAGAAAACTGCAATTTATAAAAAAAAAATATGCAAGAACTATCGAAATTTTAATTTTCTGTATTTTTACATAATAATTTCAAAATAGTTGATATTACAACTCTTCGTGTGTGAGAAACATCGTGAACGTTGCGGGTAACTTTTCACTTTTTTTATTCTCTCGCCATTACATTCCGTCGCTGCTCCATCATCATCTCACTTCACCATATCTGCAGCAAGAAATATTTCCATCGCTCGAAGAGATTATTGCATGGCTTCACTTTATACATCATGTTTTATGTTAAAACATCATTATTGTGTTGGGATAGTAGCAAAGAAAATGTTTGATTTGGTGAATTTTTATAATGATCAATTTTATAAAACTTAAACTGCTGACGAATACTAAAGTAAGCTCAAACCACAGGGGGAGACGGGCATTTGAATCAATGTCACATCTGTTCCGATTAACTTAACTGTGTTGTTGTAATTAATTGACTTTATAGTCTTTTATTGGGAAATACATAAGTTATTTCGTGTTCCTCTGTAAAATGTAATAATCTCGGATATGCCTGGAAACTGTATCATTCCCTGAGGAAACAAGATTACATCGACGTGTAAATTTGTATGTGTTAATTACCGTAGATAATTACTTCGTAAAAATTCCTGCCAACATTATAAACTTTTATACTTTAAATTGGCGAAAAAAGTTTCATGCCCGAGTGGTAAGCTGCTGTTATTTAGGTTAACATCTATCTCACCCTCCCCATCCATATCGGAAACTGACTAGGATACATCACCTGCACAGCATCGTAGTTAGTCCCCTTTTGCACTCCACAGGTATCTTACTTATCTTACTACTGCTATTCTGACCTGACCTGACCTGCATATACCGGGTGCTCGGTATGGAAAGGTACGATATCGATCGGACTACTGGAATACTCATTCGTCAAAAAAATCTGAACTACTCGTTAAAATGCAATGCGATTTTTTTGCCGAGTAGATATTTTATCAATGGAAATTTATTTATGTAGCACAATGCGGCAGTATGCTTTACTTTCGAGTAAAAAATAAAAAACTGTATTAAAGAAATAAGGGCTTGTAACCATAAAATCTACAAAAAACGAAAACTGTCATTTTTATAATTTTTTAGTATCCAGGCCTCTACAATAACCAAATTAAAAAAAAAAATATTCGCGATTTTATTTGAAAATAATTTTACTATCCGAAAATCTCTGCGCGAGTGGTTTACGGATGTTAAAACTATTTTCAAAAGAAAACTTGTGTATTTTTGAAAATCAGTTACTATAGAAGCCTAGATATTATCATATTACAAATTATAAAACTTACAGTTTTCCATTTTGTAGATTTTGTGGTTTCAAGCCCTTATTTTCCTAACAACAGTTTTTAATTATTTACTCGAAGATAAAGCATACAACTGCATTGTGCTATGTAAATAAAGGCCCGCTGATAAAATATCTACTCGGGAAAAAATCTGATCGAATTTTGACGAGTAGTTCAGATTTTATTGACAATTGAACATTCCAGTCGTCCGCTCGATATCGTATCTTTCCAATACCCCGTAAAGACAAATTTGCACAAACAAATTATTCGCAATAATATACTTTTTTTTCTCTTGTGAAAGTTGGCAGTGATCCTACTAGCGCAATCATCTCGGACGCCATGTTTAAAGTTGGTCTGCTATACAGACCATTAGTTGTAGTACTTTGTGGGTAGTGAATTGAAGTGGATAGATATTAGTCAGCACTCAACATCTACATCTTTGTGATAGGTGACATGATGAGGGAATAGATCAGAGCCGAAATTAAGGGGCGGGGGAAAATGGGATCCCCGAGAAAACCCTTCGATCAGCGGCATCGTCCGGCACGATTCCCACATGCGAAAATCCTAGGACCGACCAAGCTGGGAATCGAACCCGCATCACCTTGTTGGGAGGCGAGTGCTCTAGCCACTTTGCCAATCACGGCCTCTCGGTCCTCGAACTTTGTAGTTATACTCTGTTTTGTATAACTGCAGCACATTTTAGAAGATGTTTGAACACACTAAGTGTCAAAATTAACTAAACATATGCTGGAGTGGACAACTCAGGTTCATGTTAGAACCAAATATGTCACGTGACAGTGCATCAAACCTGTACAACTGCCAAGTACAAGACAAAGTACTCACAAGGCGCTTATGATAATTCGTGAGGGTAGAGAAGATCTGCCAAAATTCCAGGTTTAAGGTGTTTTGAAAGTTTCTTCAGTGACATTTACCCATGTTTGAAATTTCGGCTATTGGCCTCTCTGTCAACTAATAAAACTAAAATTGTACCTAAATATTAGTAAAATTCTGCATTGTGTAAAGAATGCACACTATGGGCCAGGCATTTAGCAAATTATTAATGAAGTATAAATTATGTAGGCTTTTATTGGATTCCCATCATCATAAAACCTTCAGTAGCATTGCAGGCATTCATAAAGGCCTATTAATCAACAAGACCTGACCATGTAACTATGAGATAACCTACTCTACTCGAACAAGTGAATTTTCAAAAGTGCCTATAGAACTGTGTCTCACCTGTTCGACATTTAGGATGAGTGCGAGAGTCTGTGATGTTGATGGTGGCATCATAGCGGAGCCGGACAGGACACTTGCCAACAATGACGCTGCACTGACAGGTATAGGGGCAGCTTGATAATGGTTTTGTAGTGGGGCAGCCACCCCTGGGAGCTGGGTTCCTGCCGCAGACCACGCTACCAGGGTCGTCACAGTAGTTCAGAACTGCATCATACACCATGCCTGGAGGGCAGTTCACCACCTCCTCTGCAACTCCCACACACCGCACCATCTTACTGCAGTCTGCGTAGTGCGAGAAGTCGTACACACGTCCTGGGGGCAGGCCCCTGGGACACAGTCCTGCTTTGGCAACTGCAACCCTCGTTGACACGTGCCCCAGTTGCCCGGGGTCCATAGATACGTCGTTACGGCCTGCAAACATGTGCAATTGTAGCATAACATATTAGGGTGTCCAGATACAACCTCATTTTAAGCAAACTTTGAAAATTCTGGCATAAATTAGAGACGAAAATGTTAGTGCAAAGTGCTGTACCTTTACATTTTACATGCACAATGTGGCAACACAGCAGTATGGTTAGGTCCCTTCATCTCACTTATCGTACTACTGCTGTTCTGATTTGCATATATGGGTTCAGGTTAAACTCCCGAGCAATCCAGACATGATTATACGTTTACTTGACGTAACATACATGAAATAATACCTGTACGTGAAATACAAGAGGGTACTTTCTCCGTGCAGTGTTGCCACCTTGTGCACATATCAGGATTTGCGTTGTGTGCTTATTATGTGGATGTTTCTGAACATCCTGTATAGTGTTGTGCCAATCAGGGCATGCTTCTGTAACTACTATTCTGGCTGAAGTGACATTGTAACACATACTTCTCCTGCAGATGGCCAATCGGAGGAAACCACATACACTATAACAACACAAGGCAATGCCTTTCAACTGTAGCACTGGTAAAGATTGTGACTTGTGCACTTGCGGTATCGAGACAGCTGAGGGTTCAAACATGTCTTTATAGATTAACTTATGATGTTGGTAATGCTTAAATACTCGAACAACTCCATCATATTTCAACCCTGTCAAAAAGTATTTTGTGTGGAAAATAAAGACAAGTTCTGTATCATACCCTGAACCATGTATACACACCTGTAGCACAGGCAGAAGTGTCGACCCACAGGAAGACGTCCAGCTCTACGGGGAAGAGAAGACTGGTAGGGCATGCCTGCGTGTTCTGCATGTTGGAACAGGAGCACATGTAGCGGCATGTTTCCTGGGGCTCCCTGGCAGTACAATACTTGGGCACAGCGGTACACCCTGCCATAGAGGGGTCCTCGCATGCAGAAGTGGAGGGACTGAAGTGCTGGCCCGGGGGACACTGCCCCAGGATCTTCTTGCCTGCATCGCACCTCCAGAACATGGAGCAGTTGTGTTTGTCTGCCAGGTACACTGTCTTGTTAAGCTCATCAAATGGCGGACAATGACCCACCTGGGCATGGACCTGATTGGCTGCCATTATTACAACCATGAGCACCAGTGCTGCTTTCATTATACCTATGACAGAACAACACAACTTACCAACGAGGAATGGTGGGTGGGTCGGTATAAACACTTATGGGCTTGTCTACAGCAATTTTAATCTCCATGTTTTATCCGTACCAGATACTGTTTTTTTAATTTTTTTAGACATAACTTGTGATTAAATTTCTTGTTGTCGATTTTGTTATCAATCATAGTCTATGAACAATGGCTTGTTAAAATCAAAATGTTTCATGCCACAGTTTTAAGAACAACACTATAACTGACTTATCAAACTGAAATCTAAATAACGATGCTGTATACTACAATATTTGTATATGAAAAAATGTAGAAACTTAAAATTAAAATACATTATTATGCAATAATATTTAATTTTGTGTTTTTGTATATGAAACCTTGTTGCCTACATTATCATTATACATTGTGATTTATCTCAGTTAATTGGTTTTAGCATTTTCCTTAAAACTGTGACATGCAACATTTTGACTTCGACTAAACATGAAAAATCTATGATAGATAATAAAATTTTCGTTACAGCAAAATTTAGTCACACTTTAAGCCTAAGCAAAATCCCATAGTAAATTCAAATAAAAAATAATGATGAAACTGGCTGTACACCATGCCCTTAATTATAAATAAAATTGAAACTAAACCGAAAAAGACAAATTGGGATATAAATATAAGAATACCTGACAATATTATTTGAACAAAATACCATGACGAATTATTACCGAATAACATATTATGTCTGACCATTGGTGTTTCAAATTGCGACAAAATGCTCTAATGATAGATAATTTTATACATACTCCAGGATGGTTTAATTTTGATACTATATACGTACATTCGAGAAGTTTAAATCAACCAAAGTATATTGCATTAGAGAAGTTACTAAATGGAAATTAAAATAATTAATGAAACAATAGCATACTTTTCTCTTCCAACGAAAAAATTGTTCATGTTGATGGATGTTGTAACAATTCTGTTGTTTTTTGATGATATACTAGATAACCAAGATATAAAAGACCATTTTACTTGTGGTATACATTAAAATATGGACTGTTTTTATTTAGTACAAACATATTCATATGAATTAAAACAACTAATAAAAGATAATGCTAACTTTCTTCGCATATTCAGAAGATGATACCATTCTGAAACATATTCTTAATGATTTTGTTGGTGGTGATGTCATTTGATAAAAGTAAAGAAAGTTGTTAAAATTGTAGGGGTAAAGACTGTGATTTTATTACTACAGATATGGTACAAAAGTTAAATGATGGTAAATATAATAAATTTGATGATTTTTTAAAAAGGTAAATTATATTTATGAACATTTTCGTTGGTGTGGTGTTCACTCAAAGAACAATGTGAATTACATTAAATGTATTTTACAGAATCAATCTGTCTGTCAAGATCGACTTGAAGTTAAGAATTTTGACACTCCAAGACCAGAACTTAATTTGTTGTCAACCTATCACACACAATCGCAACATTAGTACAATACTTCATGAAAAAAGTCGTTTGGTTGGTAGGTTGTGATGATCAAAACACATTTGATTGTTTTTGTTGTTTTATAATTGTTTCAGAATAGGTTCTAGAAATGTAAATATGTAAATAAATCTTATTTGTTACAAACATAATTAACAGGACACTCGTCTAAGGAAATTATGAACAGAAATAAATGAATGTATATTTGATTATGTGCCTGTATTAATTTGTATTTTTAATTAACACTTCCAAATATGCTCATATTATGTATCATGTTAAAGATGGATACAGGGTATGGTGCATTGCAGTTTACGCAGTACTCGAAGCAATTATTCGGCACCGCTTGTATTTAACGTACCACATGCTTTCATGACAGTGTACACAGGGACTCTCAGTTAGATGACAGTAGACCCTAGCATTGCAAAATTGTTCACAAAAAAATTTCCTCCTTAAAAATATAATAATTTCTACCAGCTGTATAAATAATATTTAGCTTCAAAAACTGCTTAAATAGTCTAATTTTGTACCTAAAAATCCAACAGGGGAGGATCCCCAGAACTCCCTTATTATTCAGGCGAATCGGTGCTTCACATAATCCCCATCACATCACTAACCATGACATATTGTGCCCTCCTTTGGAATTCTTTCTCGACCCGCCACTGTGCATCCCATCCTGACAATTAGATAAATACAGATTGGTTATTATCTATATAAATTACTCCATCTCCTGCATTGTATTTTCCAACTGCATGAACAATATGAATTATATTTCTTTGAAAATAATAGTAACTAACAAGCATATAATTTTGTAATTTTGTATTTATTTTATTTATTATTGAATTAACTAACTGATTCGAATTACTAATTTAATCTTTCATTTTTTTTCTAATGGATCCAAAGTTTGTATTTTAATAGCTATTTCTTCCCTATAATTATTTATAATGTATGTAAATATCATATTTGTAAGTGTATCACTATATTTTAAAACCAACTCGTTCAGTTTTTTTTTTTATTTTTTGATCGTTATTTTAGTTTGGTGTAATTTATTATTTGATTATTTATTTAATTTTGTAATTTATAATTTATTTTTGTATCAATTATTAATTTAGTTTCAGGTAAGTTTTCATCTAATTCTTTATCTAAAAATTGTTTACTAACTATATCTTTTTCGTCAACTGGCTCAGCAACATTTACAAGTCACCGCTCGATTATAGAAATATTATTAGTCGTGAAATCAAAGTATTTGGTTAGTCGATTTTTTAAATCCTTAAAACACCAGCGACAAAAGCTGTAATTAAAGCAAAAGTATTTAATTTTGATACTAAGTTCTTAATAATAGTATCATATTTTCAATTTATTTTACTACTCTCACATGTAAACCATGATTTCGTTGACATATTTCCATAGATATCCATTAGTAATTAATATTGTAGGGAAATAAATTTTGAATATTTAGAATTATGAGATAGATGGTCTAGTACTATCACACATGAATGACCATTAATAACATAAAAATTTTATATTTTATTTTTATTAGTTATATCCTTTTTAAGATATTCAACTAATTTACATGGTGGAATTCCACCAAATAAATAGAATAAAGTATTATTATTATGTTCTTTCCTATCACAAATCCAACGTGTTCCAGAACTTTTTTGGAAAAATCTAAATTATCTACCCCACACACGTTTTTAAGTGGTGATTTACATAATTTATCAATCATAAATACACCGCGAAAATGTTTAATGTTCAATTATTTTAACTCAATTTTTAATACAAAAATTACTGTGTGCAATTACTTGCTTTTTGCTAAACTTCTAAAAGCTTTTCCTAGTTTTTATAACTCCAAATTATGCCTACGTTATTTGGCAAGCTTATTTAGTAGAAACGAAATCCGGATCTTAAAAATAAGGTAATGCTAACTGTTATGTATGTGTTTTTTTTTTCTTGTTTCAAATTTGCACGGGCAATACCTATTAAAGATAAAACTGGTGAAAATTTTACATAAGCATTAGAAAATATATTAAATTACCGACAACCGAAGCATATTCTAACAGGTAACGGGAAAGAATTTAACAAAAAATTATTTCAACAATTATTGAGTGTGACACATTATTCAACATTTAGTGTTAAGAAAGCTACTGTTGTTGAGAGATGTTCGATCTTCAAAATTTGGTTTTGCAATTAATTTTCTACTGGTTTGGCATTTGTGCATAATCTAACAACAACTCTATTTCTTATACTTTCCATACTTTCCATTTTTTCCCCAAAAAATGAATAATTTATCAAATTGTAAACTTTTTTCTAAACTATTTTTAACCTTTGTTCTCATATGTGTATTTAGATCAGTATTAAATTTCAACCAATCTGATTATTTAAATATTAATACCCTATGTAACTTTTTCAATTTCATACCTAAAGAAAAATACTGTTTGAGATTTACATAATGTAAAATATATTTTTTCTTTATCATATACTGTACTTAATAATTTCGTTCCTTCGATCCTTCGGGTATTTTATTCTCTGGAACTAATGGAATATCTTTATGTAAACTATGAAATTCATTCAGATTATAAATCTACTTCTAATATGTATATAACCATAATTAGAATTGTTCTTCACATTTGATATATATTTATTCTAATAGTTTGTATCATCAAGCTTGCAATTTATCCTTTCGAAACCCCCGTAGGGTAAACATTGACTCATTGCCCAACCGCATAAATTAATTGCGACTAAAAATATTCTAAATAAGAATTTACAATTTAGGATTATAAATTTTCATATAATTATTATTTTATTTTGCGTATCTTTTAGATTATTGGATTATTCCTCCTCTTATACTTTTCTCAAAGATTAATATTTTATCGCAATATGTTAATAATTCTAGTTAAATTTTTGTATGTTCTTACATCGCATCCAGAGCTAATCCTGGGGCTGTGAAATAACAAGAGATATATAATTTATATACATATATATGAAACAAACATCTCTAAAATTTTTTAATTATATCAGCTAATATTAAAACATCAGTTTTGTAGTATAATTCCATATATTCCCCTAGATTTTGTATATAAAATGTTTTTCAAACATTTTGTGGAAATTTAGAATCTTCACCTCATCATCAGAAGTGAAAGAACTGTGCAACTGTGCAACACTCCAGTCATCATCAGAAGTATTAGATTATTTAAATTATTGTAAAAAGCTTTTTTGGAGATTATTCAGTTTCATTAAATTTTTAAGCAGAACCCATATAATTGTATGGATACTCATTGTTTTCATAACTAAATCATATTTATCATTTGAAAAATATTTACAGGTTTCTCAAAATTTTCTTTAGTAATAGTTTTAGAAAGTGCATCAACACTAGAAGCTATAAACTTAAATGTATCAATAAACCTTAAACTTACGCCGTCATTAACATGTTTAGTGAATAAAATACATTTTCTTCATTATTTGGCATGAAATTAATGTGTTTTAATCCATGCCAAGATCTCTTATCAGTAAATGTTTATAATATCCTGATAAATTATGTGCCTATATATATAGGTATACAGTTTGGATTTTGATAATTTAAATTACATTTGGAGGTTGCTGCACCACGATATTTTCCAGTTAAATGATCATGACCTATTACTGAATCAGCAGGTAATGATTTCCTACAAATATGACAGTTAATTGTAGTTTTGTAATAAATTTTTTCTTTCTTAGTTAGTAGAATCATTGGTACTATATTTTCGTATACTTTTCGCTTCCACCGTTAACATTCTTACAAAAACACTAGTTATTTTTTCCTTTATAATATATCGGAGGTTTGTAATCACTATTTTCATATTTTATATATAAAAATAAAATTAAAAATTTTAAGTAACCCCCGACAAAAAAATCTCTAAAAAAGTATATATATATATATATATATATATATATATATATATATATATATATATATACATAAATAACTTCTCTCTTGACCTTTTAACTTCATTAAAAGTACCTATAAATATTTTGATGATGAACTATTTTTTTATATAATAGCATTGGGGTATTCAATCACTATGCAAACTTTAATATTAACAAATACATTCATCTAGAACACAGTTGCATTTTTAAATTCTGAAATACTTTATTTGAATTTAAACTATGCTGGTGGTATAAAGTTGCCCTGTACGGTACAAAGTTACCCCAAATGACTGTACCCATTGAGAGCTTTCCCTTCAAAATTTTTCCTATTCAGCAATAGAAATTTTTGATTTACCTCCTTTATAATAATCTTCTAAATCAATTGTTATTAAAATGTTTTATTTTCCATTTTTAAAGATGCGTCGTCATGTTTTTCGTTACTGTTTGGGCCCCTTCTACAGTGAGTGAACAATTGTAAATATACTTTTAAATTATTTTGCTCTAGTTGACCTTTTACTATATTTCATTATGTTTTATATCATCAAGAAACCCATCTGGATCTATTGAATAATTTGTATTTTTAATGTAATATGTATTTAATAGATTATTAATTGCTGTTTATGTTTCAAATATTTTAAAATTAAAATTTATTGTACCATTTTTTTTTTAATTTATTCGCCAATTTTATATGTTTGTTATTAGTTCGTTAAAATATGAAAATGCATAATAAATATTTCCCTTTTTTGTGATAGTGGATTTTTACAACGAAGAAGAAGAAAAAGAAGGAGAAACGAAATACTCCAAATTTTAGGATGCTTTTTAGTGTAGAAGAATAACAGTTTTTTCATAGAAAATTATCGGCGTGTGTGTGTGTGTGTCCGTATAGGTCGTTCGGGATAAAGTGAGCACTAAATATTTAACATTTGAAAAATATCACTAGCCGTTACTGCATATAATTCTGCATTAACTCTTGTAAGGTTGGCAGCAAAATTACGGAAAATAGTTCTGTGTATTTTCCTATTTAAATATAGTAACACAGAATCAAAATCAAATGAAATAGACATAATTGCATTTCATGTAATTAATAAACTTTTTTTTATCAAACAGTATCGATTCATTCTGACTGCGTAATTTATCTTACACGCGCAAGCATCAAGTGACGTGTCCAGAGATGTTAAACATTTCCTGTTGTTATCCGTTACGTGCGGAAAGATACGAATTGACTGAGAATAGAACTTTAACAGGGATTTTTTGAGTGCTCACTTTATTCCGAACCGCATATATGCGTGTGTCCTCCTGCCCCTAAAAACGTTTGAACCCGTTACCTGATTTAATAAATAACACTTGGTACACAAACGGCACTATGTAACCTAACATGACTTTGTGTATTTCGATCATTCAGTATACATACTTATTTTTAAAATGGCGACAACTGTAATATTGTGTTGGTCACGCTAGACACCCAAGGAACCATACTACCATCAAACACTTTTAATACTAAGGAAGGTGACTCGGCTTTTGTGCATTTTGTTCGTGCCGTGATCAAATTTTCAAGATGGCAGCCATTTTAACACAATTTTCAATCACACTAGACATCTAAAGAAGCATACGTTATAATTTAATCAAATTCGGCACTTGGTAAGTGACTTGACGGTTATGTATTTGTTAATGCAGTGTTCATATTTTTAAACTGGCGGTATTTTTGCATTATATGGCGTATTTAAGGGAAACTTTTTTTTTTTTTTAATTTCGTCGACATCGGTACACATATACTTTTAGTAAGGTGACTTGTCTTAAACGTTTATTACTTATACAATTTTACTAATTTCAAAATGCCCGCCATTTGAACATTATTTGAACACACGAAAATCTAATGATATATTTTTGATAGTTTCATCAAGCTCTATACGCATATAGTATTTAGTAAGATGACTTAACATTAAGGTTTATTGTTAATATCGTGTTTGCATTTTCATAATGACGCCTATTAGAACGAACATATTTTAAAATAATATATCTAAGGATACATGTGTCAAAATTTTATCAAACTCTGTACAATACACACATCGTAACTAGATGTTTACAGCTCTTATGAGACGCAGTTACCAATTTCTGATTGACCCACCTCTCCTTACAAATATACAAGCCCATTAAAACCAGCTGTACATTATATATGGCTATTAGTGCATGCTATGCATTTTAGTTGACATTTGTGATATGTTTCACATTTGGTTTACTATCACATTTTAGGTTGAATTAAATTTTCAATAATAGATTTCTATAGAACATTCGTTTTAAACTACAAAAAGAAAAGTACCTACTTAAGTTAATGCATTTTTTTTTACTTGTTGTAATCAAGAAACCGAGTACTAGAAATGGTATTAGCTGCAATAAATCAAATGTTATATTATTTTCTTCTGTGGATTGCAAACTAACTGCTAAAATAATTTTGTTTTAAAAATGAAAAACTTCGTAACGAATCATATAGTTTCGCGCTAGACAACTACTGACAGATGAAATAAGTGATCTAAATATCTACAGCTGTTAAGTAACGGTTTTATCTACATTATCTTCCTCTTTTGATTTAAATGTGCTCTGAAAGTGTGGATTGACTTTAAAAATTTTACAAATGTCACGTGAATTAAGACTTCATACAAGATGAGCAGTCGGCAGTCAGATAATGAAAACTTACATCCACACATTGCAATGTGCAGTTTTGAAAAAAGAACATACTTTCGCCATTTAAAAATATAGCCATAATTTGGGCAATAAGCAAATCTTTAATTGTGTGGACGTATTTAAATATTAATAAGCTTGATGAATTATAGAAGGACATCAATTGCGTGTAAAAATAAAAAAAATTGAGCAAGAATAAATTTTCCAAGTATTGAGATTTACTTACGAAAATATTATTTTTCTTTTCATTGACAAGTTGGCAGTCGTGCAGTCGACTGTCCAATAAAGATGGATCAGGAACGATAGCTTGACTGCACATTGTAAATGTCCATGCATATATTCATACATTTATACCTGACTATAGGCTGTACATTCTGGAAAAGTCCTAGCAGTGTATTTGGTTGCAACTAACAGAACCAGTTTTGTTGCAAGAACATACACTTCAAGCAAGCAACTGAAGAGGTCGCTGGCTGCACCTTATGAAGCATAAAATTACTTTAACAACTACAGCCTTAAGGCAGGAGGGAGAGGGGGTTTCATTCCAAATTTTTATTTTGATTTGTACTGGATATGTTATTGTTATAGACATATACCAAGACTATTTTGTTTCAGTAATGAAAATTTTCTAACTTTCATAGTATTTGCTTAATGGCACGCCAAAGCCCTAATTTGGATAAAACAATTTTATACTAAAAAGGAAAACCAACTGACTTTCTTACATAAATGAAATAACGCACACTAAAGAAGTTTCGCTGGATACGCCATGATAGCCAATGTATAAAAAAGGATCGTTACATTTTTTTAATTGTTGGATTTGATATAAACATTTTTTAACATTCTGCAATTTATTAAAAACGCAATAAAACTCATGCGGTTATTTTCCACGTCTCGACGTAGCCAGTGACACTGCTTTCCTGTGTGAATTATTTCACTGATGTGCGTCAGTTAGTTTTCCTTCTTATATAAATATGTCTTATGACGTTTGGGCTTTCACAAACCACTATACAAAACGTATGAAAGCTAGAAAATGTTCATAACTGTTAAAATAGTCCCAGTGTGTGCCAACAAAGAAACCCATATTTAGTACAAATATAACCAATTATTTAAACTATTAAAATGTAGCAGTTTCCATGCCTATTTTTGCTACTCATTCCCTGTGCCTGTATCGCCTGCTAACGCTAACTTACCTAGTCTCAAGCAGGGTTAACCCAGAGTTAATCGGGTCGTAAATAAAATTAGCTATGTTAACTTTTTAAACGCGAGTAAGCTTTAATTGGATGACATTTTTAAAACGAAACATAGTTTAAATTTTACTCTAGCATGACTAAGCGAAAGACTTAGGTTATAAGTATACGCATTTGGTGGAACTTTGAGTTTCACAGTTGGCAGCTCTGTAAATAATAAGAAGCCTCACCTGGGAGGTGGTGTCTTGTTCGTGTAGATGATCAGTCGCTGCTCTCGGCGCAGATTCTCTCTAGCATATGACAAGCGACGAGTCGACAGCTGGGCTGACATATGAGGTCAGCTATGGCGGTTTTTTCCACCCATCAAGGTCAAGTCAGTGAAGCAGTGAAGCGGGAATACCCGAGCAGATATATTGTAAACAATGTCTCAGGGGACATGACATAATGGCTGTTTCCGAATTCATGGGCTTAATCCTCGGATCCCTGAATCCTCACAGCCTTCACAGCAATGGATACTTCGCGGCAAGGGTGCATTTGTGTATAAACTTACCTTCCGAATTCCCAATACAAACAAATGACCATCGCAGGGTGTAAGGATGCGTGCCATGCATCCTTGGGCCTGGGATGTGTGGAAGAGTGCATATTGGATCCTCGGTAGAATTCGGACACGAATAAAAAATGGCCGCATCTTTCACGATGTAATTTTCAAGGATGCGAAGGTGTGAAGGATCCTTCAAGGAACTATTCGGGAACAGCCAATATCTAGTACTCGCACCCATCTCAACTGTGAAAAAATGAAATGTAGCTCAAGAGACGCGCTTCGATGGCCGCAAACAAGAAATATGGCAACACCTTGGCTCTTGCGGTAAGCTATATCGGTCCTGATACCGCGAGACCGACCCGACTGACTACATAACGTCAAGCAGTGGCGGATTTAAGTTGGGGGGGGGGGAGGGCTACCGGGCCACCCAAATCGTGTTCAACATTATGTTGGCAAACCTTGTCCAGTCGCCTCAAGGAAATTGGAGTGTTGTTCTATGATGCTCCATGTACATTTAATGTGTCCTACTTGTACGCGTGTTGTTTTTAATACTCTGTAAGAGTAAACAACCATACTTTTGAGATGGCTGGTATTTTTTAGAATCCATAAAGTCACGTAACCCCCCCCCCCTCCCTAATACGTTTGTAAACCAGCCACTGGCGTCAAGTCATTCAGATAAAGGATATGCTAAGGTACAATATCGAGTAGACGACTAGAACACTCAATCGTCAATAACATATAAACTACTCACCAAAATTCGATGAGGTTTTTTTTTTTTTTTTTTTTTTTTGGCCGAGCAGATATTTTTTTTGCGGATATATACTTATGTAACACTATGCGATAGTATGTTCTATTTTTGACTAAAAAAATTAAAGATTGTTTTTAGAAAATTAAGGGTTTGAAACCTCACAATATACAAAAAAGTAAAACTGTCATTATTATAACTTTTTAATATGATCATATCTAGGCGTCTATAACAACCGAACTTCAAAATTGTTCGCATTTTGTTTTGAAAATAATTTTACTATCCGAAAACTCTGCACGAGAAGTTAATGGATGTTCAAATTAATTTCAAGTGGTAATCCGAGTATTTTTGAAATTCGGTTGTTATAGAGGCCTAGATATTATCATATTAAAAATTATAGTTTTCTATTTTTGTATGATTTTGTGGTTTTTAGCCCTCATTTTTCTAAAATACTGTTTTCAATTTTTTACTCGGAAGTAGAACATACTGTCGCATAATGTAGTATAAATAAACGTCTGCTGATAAATTATCTACTCGGCAAAAAACATCTCATTGAATTTTGAAGAGTAGTTATGATTTTATTGACTACTGAGTATTCCAGCCGTCTTCTCAACATCGTACCTTTCCGCACCCTAACACGGCCGTACCTAACTCTTATTTATAGTTATTTATACATGTATATATAAACCGTACACATATTAATTACATATTGAACCCTAGACCAGAACTGTACAAGAGGGGGTTCTTTATAAGCTGCGCTACAGATAAAGAATTATGTTACTATATTCTCTTCACAAAGGTAGAAACACTTTACTTGTACGAATAATTCTACTATCGATCCACGGGGTCTCTTACCTGCTCTTCAAATGTGTTGCAGTGAGTTGCGACTATTCTTTTCTTATGCAAAATATGTGTGTATCTACGAAATGAACACACACTTAAAACTACGTCGGTACTGTTTTAAAAATTCTATAAACATCATTTTCGAGCTCCTCTAATTTGCGAAAAGAATTGGCTTTTTCCAGTCTACCGTATCCAGGGACGTAGCCAGAATTTTTGTTGCGTGGAGGGAGGTGGGGGGAGTATTACAATTTTCATAATATGATAATGAGACTGACCCCACGTCAAGAAGCATGGGGGTCCGGGGGTCCATCCTCGAAAAAATTTTGGATTCAATGTGCAAAATGATGCTATTTAAGCAGTTTTCGTACCTAAACTGTGAATATATAACTAGAGACGTGCAACATTCACGTCTTCTTTTGTCCCCATGCTAGAATTGCAGCAACTGTAAGTTCGTGCCAGTTTCACAATTGTCCCGTGACTTACTTGACACTTGCTGTAAGTAGCTTAGCCAATAGTACAGAAGCAACTAAATGTAGGCCCATATCACTGAGTCATAGAGCAGCCAGTGAGCAGATAATAGGTGATATGAATAAAAGTGAGTTTAAACTCTGGAGCATATACTCTTGAGTTTGAGCATGTTGTTGAAGTTTATGCTCTCTTTGGTATGAATAAAAAAGACAGAGTATATCCTCGTACTTCCCCTACTTTTGGAGTATAAACTCTATGACGTTACTAGTGTTGTTATTATTCCTTGGTGTTCAGTTTGTAGA
>PNEQ01058619.1:0-23976 GCA_003012365.1 Medauroidea extradentata | reverse complement strand
CAGGCAGCAAGGCCAATAGGAAACCTGACGTAACATGCAGTAGCCAAACAGTCACGGGGCTGGTATCGACAGCCTCGGGCAGCCAATAAGTGTGTAAGTTCACCCGTATCAAACGAGTCGCCACGCCATTTCACGTCTGTATTACTCTTTAGTCTGTGGCCTTAGTCCCTGTAGCGTGTCTAGATGCAGCTTTAGTGGCGTGTACGCATCTACTCAGACTAGGGCTACCAATAAGAGACTGGCAGTAGGCCTCCGATGCAGCGTTGCCACATTCAAGACTCCGACCTTCTACTAAAGACGGCCATGTCTGTATCCTAACACAAGGGATAAGTTGATTTACCTCTTTACACATTAACCCGATTACATTCGTTCGTGTTTAATACTTTAACGACTACACACTTTTTTTGGAAGTCAAGACCGGATAGAAGAGAGTCGCTTGTATCTGCACACTACAGAGATGCCAACTTTAGTGGTTTCTGTGTTACCCACTCTACATACTAAATTGCAAGATACACAAGCAAACTTAACACACCTTTAATTTTCATATTTAATGAAAAACCTCCATACGCTGAATGTTAAGGCATCCAATCACTGACCACAAAGCAGTGATGCAGGTGTGCACGTAAGGCACCGAAACAAAGTGCTGCAAAAATCTTTTCGCGAAAACTACCGGGCCTTATCTATTGGCTTATAACCGTACAAGCAGGTAGCAAACGATAGCCCTTCATATTATTTCCTTATTTACTATTGGCTTGCAGTAGTCAAACGCGTTTCGTAACAGCCTCCGGCAAGTCACAGACATGACAATGAAGTATACATAATTGGCGTTCAACCTGACCTGGAATGTATCTGCGAAATTTACGTACCTCTAAGTATGTGTTTGTTGTGCATTGGCGAAATACTTAAAAGTAACGGAAGCGTATGGTAATATGTTAAAGTATTAAATTGTGTATAGGCAGGGGTGCCCACAAGGGAGGATCATTGCGCAAGTTAAGCATTTAGAATTTTTTTTTGGGGGAGGGGGATTTTTTTCAGGAATAAAATATTTAATCATAAACGAAAAATGGTTTCATAACTGTACAAGCGCTATCTTGGTATTACCTACAAAGTAAACTAGTAAAAACCAGAGCAATTTTATTTGTTTACTATTGTTTTTACGAAATGGTAGCCTAAATATCTCTCCAGTACTGAATCGTAACACGTAGTAAATTTATTTTTGATTTTTTTTGGGGAGGGTGATTTTTTTTTGGGCCGGGGGGAGGGGGGATTTGCGCATTGGGCCTTGGAGGGGGAATGGGCACCCCTGTGTATAGGCCTTCAGTTACTTTCTCGTACAAGCCCCAGGTAGCAGGTGTCGTGTAGGTTGACAGCTGTCGGGGCAGCAGACGTCGGGGACAATGGAGGGACGTGGGGCCATAAAGAACCCCACTTAGCCTCTTACCGGGCCGGGGGTAAAGGGGGAGAAGAGAAGAGATGGTGACGACAATCGTGCGTCGCGACGCCACCTGCTCCCGCGACGACCTCGCTCATAGCCGTCTCTAATAGCGGTTTTCGATGTGGCAACTCTGCCTAGACGACTATTTTTTTAATAACGCTGCGATAAGGGGTCTGATCTGAAACTTTCGTGTTTTCTTCTTTCGGCACAATCTAGAATCCAGTGGCGGCTCGTGGGTTCAGGAAAATATCGCAAATTAAGTGACCTGCATGTTAGAATCAACTATCCTATAGAGGCCGCCGAGGTCGAGGGGTCAGACCTCTCGCCGCCCACCAAGGCGATCCGGGTTCGATTCCCGGCGAGGTCAGTCACCAGTTTTCCGCATGTGGGAATCGTGCCGGCGAGTTTTCCCGGGGATCTCCCGTTTCCCCCGCCCATTCATTCCGGCGCCGCTCCACACTCACCTCATGTCACTCTTCACCAGCGCTAAAGACCGTGATGTTAAGCGCTGACCAAAATCTCACAATCACACAACTATCCGATGTTTACTCAAGCCTAGGCCATTTGTTCATTAGCTGCAACTCAGTGGAACCGCAGGCAAAGAACAAATAGACGGGGCTTGAATGGATTCTAGTCTGCAGGTAATTGAATTCGCGAAATTTTCCTGTCCCTAATTATAGGTAGAGACGTGCAAAATTCGCGTTATCATTTGGTAGCTGATTAAACGTCAATTTCCTATACATACCAGGGCATAATCTGTGATTCAATTGGCCACAAACGTTTAAGTGTTGTCATTTACGTGTGTTACGTCTTTACAGAGATTGGCCTCTCTACCGTGTAAGTATTCTCCGCGGCAAGTCACGACAATATCGGCCAGCGGGAGACGTCGAACGAGCCTATAGTCACTTGGAGTCTAGTCAGTTGTCAGAAAATAACGCGAATTTTGCATGTCTCTAATTACAGGTCGTTAGGGATAAAGTGAGTAGTAAAAATTTAACCTTTGAAAAACAACTCTAGCCGTTACTGCACATAATTCAATATTACCAATAGTACCCTTACTGCTTGTATGGTTGGCAACGAATTTACACAATATAGTTACGTGTACATTCCAAATTAAATACAACAATACTGAAACAAAATCAACCGAAATCGACATAACTATATTTTATGTAATTAATACATTTTTAAAATCAAATTATATAAGCTCCTATCGTATGCACAATTTATCTTACACACGCAAACATCAAGAGACGTGTCCACAGGTACATTCCCTTCCGTTTGACTCGAATTGGCTGAAAATATAACCTTAGCGGGGCTTTTTTAGTGCCCACTTTATCCTGAACCGGCTAGTGTGTGTTTGTACAGCGATTTCACTCATTAGACTGTGCCAATCAGTATGTGGTTATTGAGACACTGCACGGCTGTGATTTGCGGGTAGACGGTCGAGACGATGAAGGATTCAAAATGTCAAATCACTGAACGTTAAAGCACAAGTATAGTTCTGCATAAGATATTGGAACAAGCTTGCACAAAAATCTCTTCTCGAAAATCATTGCTTTTCTCTTTGAACGATCCCGTGCCGCATGAGAGAGCACTCAGTGGCCAGCGATATGTTAGAAGATGTTTTGTCAGTCAGAAACTGTGATGACCACACTAGTACTTCCAGCCTAATGGGAACGTTCCAGTCTACGTATATTGGCCAATAGGGCACACGGTATAAACCAAATACAAAATATCCTCTGGTAAAAAATGTTTAAACGGTCTTTATATGCGTAAAGCCCTATCCAGAGTCGTTTACTTGTACTGTGAATTATTTAGCCGAGTTTCATTATATTAATTGGTTTTTGGGGGTGTATGAACTAAATACATGCGGATTTTAACTTTCAAATGACATTGTGGGAAAAATGGCTGAGCTAATTTTTTTTTGTAATAGGATTATGTACTGCTAAGTAACGTCTACAAAATTAAACACTGTTTCATATAAATATGAAATTATGATTTTGTCCCTCTGGAACGCTCTTACAATGTAGGCTATGTCCCTATCCTAGCTCTCGCCAGTAATCTGCACTGTAAAAAAATATTTTTACTTTTACAAAGAAAATCCTTAGAAACCCAGTTGCCAAAAGAATTCCTTGTAAAACTACAATGGTTATCCTTGTAATAAAATACGTAAAATTACAAGGACTAGCACTGTAGCTGTACTTTCATTAAGGAAAATAATAAATTAAAAGTTCATTGTACTTCATAAATAACACTTAACTTATTTATCAAATAACTTTTGAATAAAGGACGTACACATGAAATTATTTTGAAAGAAATAAAAGTATCTCGGGAGATGCTAGGTTTCAAACCACTTTCCCCACGCTCAGAACCTACGTTTATTACTCCTAGACCACTGTAACACCCGCGTCTCTAAATCTTTATTTATTTGTATACATTCAATGTATAGTTCAGAAACAATTCTTTCAATTAAACTACGCAATTAATATAAACATTCACTTTATTCCAGAAGTAATTTCCGTCTAACTTACGATTTCTGTAGACTACACATTTTTTTTTGCAAACAAAATCCTTTTAACACTATAAACTAATAAATTTACAAGGAACATTTATCAACATTTACAGAAGTTTGTACAACTACGAAGAAGTGCCTTGTCATATTTTACATAATAATTTACAGTGCAGGAACGGTCGATATAGGTACAAAGTATTCATTTGTAGTATTTCAAAGTTTACCTTTGTAACTTCATAAACTAATGATTTTACAAAGAGAATCTTTGTACTTTTACAATGATTTGTAAAAGGACAAAGAAAATACTTGTAAATTTTACAAAAAATTTTTAGAGTGTGGTGTAAGAGAAACGAAGTTTGTAATTGTGTAAACGCCCTTAGAAAGCGGAGTGTTTGCTAATAATGGCAAGAAATGTGCACGGCCGGAGATCTGTAAGAGTGCATTACGTGATACTTCACCCAGCATGAGCACCGGGGTGATAACATCTCTTCCCCATAGGCTTGCCCGAGAACACGTAACTTCTTGCACTCTCTCCGTCTCTCACACTTTCACCGCTCACTTGTTCTGGAAGAGGCGTGTATAGCGTTGCAGCGGCACCCGCACACTTACTTCCGTGTGCAGTGAACGCAGAAATGGGAAGGGTGTTTATTGCGATACAGCCACAGAATAAATAAGTTGTAACAGAAGTGACAAGACGTGATTTTTATCGTACTCGTTTTCTCTTTGGATTCCCATGGCGTCGTAGTTCGCAGAAATTTGGTTACCTTGAAGTTTAGTAGGCCTTATTTTATTATCTGGGAGGAAATTGATACCACGTCACATTTACCATTTATAAATATGTAAATGAGATACTAACAAATTACAGTATTTCGTGAAATATAAGTTTAAGAGGGCGTGGTACATAATTCAACGCTAACAGCATTAATCTACAACTTTAGGTTTCTTGAAGCAAACTTGCAAAAAATAAACAATAGCAATCCTAGACAATAGTTTTAGACAACGATTTAAACAAAATTGTTTCCAGTGCTACGAAATTCTGAGGCACAATCTCTGACGCCGGAAGCTCATGCATTTAACTGCGGCGCAAGGGATCACGCGTAACGAATTAGTAATTTTGGATAAATATTTACTCATAAAGTTGGCAAATATCATTATCTAGGATTGTCATCGAGTATTTTATCCATACACTATAAAAATACTTATTAGTCACTGCAAAATATTTTGTTAAAATGGACCTTACCAAATGTTTTTGTAGTGACCACAAAAAATTTTGCTGTCCCCAATAAAATTTTGCAGTGACTACAAAAAAATTTTGTAACCACTACAAAAACATTTGGTAAGGTCCATTTTAACAAAATATTTTGCAGTGACTAATAAGTATTTTTTTCAGTATATTGGCTTCGAAAAAAGCGTAAGAATCAATTGATGTTTTCAGCGTTTATTTATCTACCGCGCACTCTTAAACCAATGTCTCATATCCCACATGGCTTTGTTTTTTATTCCTGTACGCCCCTAGAGCTGGTGCGAAAACAACAATGTAAAAGCTTTCCTTGTCGCTTCTGTTAGTATTATTTATTCTGTGATACAGCTGTACGATCACAAGAGAAGCTATCGCCTGTAGTGGCGTGTCTAGGTTGATGGGAGGGAGGGGGGAGGCAGGGGGGGAGCAGACTACTCCGGGAACCGGATTAGAAGGGGCACTGGTGGTGACGGAAAAATTTTTAACTTGGGAATGAAATGTAAATGTGTTAAAAAATATGCAATATCTACCAATATTTAGACTTTTAATAGTTTCGTATAATTATTAACCTTGAACACCATATAATGTTATACAGTATTTATAATTAGAATGCACACTTAAAACACTGCTAATGGTAGTTAGTAAGAACATGTTTTATGTATTTCTACTAAAATATTATACTGTTATTTACGCGAGCACAAAACAGTGTATGAAGACGTTTATTACTGTTGGGTTGGTTGGACTTATGGAAAAAGGGGAAGGGATGGTGAGGGGGGTGAACAAATCACAATGATCCGTCCGTGATCGCCTGCCCCATGAAAGGTGATGAATCGGTATGTAGTTGGAAGCCAATAAATTAATCATTGGTCAAGAATTTCTACGAAAGGTTCCACAAATTCTCCGAATTCAATAAAAAATATCCGCTTTTCCTTTCATTTTCTGAACTTAAGACAAGTTAGGTGATCAATAAAAATTGAGAAAGACGATGAAATATCCCAGAAATTTGATTATTAAAGACGATGGATAGTTAGCTGATTTCCTTGCTGAATATATATTGGTCAGAATCCAAGAACTAGGTCTTTTGCACTGGTGAGGGTGACATAATGTGAGCATGTAGCAGCGGGGAGGGGTAAACGGGAGATCCCCGAGAAAGCTCTCCGACCAACAGCATCGTCCGGCACGATTCGCACACTCGAGAATCCGGGGATCGAATACAGATCGAGAGGCGAATGTTCTGACCATTCGGCCACCGCGGCCCCTTTAGTAGTCTGGAAATTGTCAGAAAATAAGTATCTCCGTTTCTTCAACCCACTTTTAAAAAATAGTCTCTACTCATAGTTCTGTGCCTATATTTGTATTAATGTGACAGTATTTTCCTCCTCTCAATGCAGAAAATCGTTGAAATAGTTAATATTTAAAATTATGACCTATATATTCACGTATTAATGGGTAACATCTTGTCAGTATAAATTTACTTATGTTTGAGAGTGGTTTAAACGACAACGCAATGAATCTATCAGTAAGGTTAATTATACTTCAAGTTAGAAAGAAAATATGTTTTCTTATGGGAGAGTTTGGCACAGGGAAAAATTCTGCCGCTAGTTGCGCTGCAGTCGCTAACGGGTGAAATAAAGTTGAGACCGTAGTAAAATTAAATTTAACTAGTCTTGGCAAAGATAGAAGCCATTAAATTTAATATTGAAGTGAAAAAGAAACCAAATAGGCTTTAAAATTATCATCATCACGTAACTTAAGCCTGGTACACACAACATATAATTAAGTATAGAATTCTGTACCGAATCCTGTGCAAGTAACACTGCGACAATGTGTACCGCAACTACGCTGGTTCCATACAGAATTCCATACCTAATTTCACAGATAGCGCCCGTCTTATTTTTATCGTAGTTTATGTTCACGCGCATGCGCAGTGCACACTTTTAGCCACGGCGCATGCGAAATACGTAAGCAGAGTTGTCAATGTGATTAAAATAGAAATAAAATTCTCGTTTCGTACTTTTCGCACGTCTACTGGAGATATCAAAACCTGAATAATACACGATAGTGTAACTTGTTTGGGAATCACATGTGTGTTTTGTTTGTGAAGTAGTTTTCAGGTACCATAAAATTCAATTATACATCATGTATAGGGATCACTGTTTTTCGCGAAAATAATTTTGCTTCACTTTGTTTCAGTGCCTTACGTACACATCTGCGATTCTGCTTTATGGTCGTTGGCAGTATGTCTTCATAAAGTGATGTATATCATTTGACTGAGCCAATTGCAATAACATTCCTACAACAACACACGCCTGTGACTTGCCGGTAGAATACCAAGACTGGTGACAGTTAAAATATTCAATCACTAGGGCCACGATTTTGTGGCGAAAAGATTTTTGCCCCACTTTGTTTCAGTGACTCACGTGCACATCGGCAGCTCTGTTTCAAGGTTATTAGCAGCGTGTCTTTGTTCAGACACGTTTCTCATTTTACTGCACCAATCAGAATAAGATTATTGTGAGTCTGTACGTCTATAATTTGCCAAGGCAAGTGACGGTAAAATCATCCAACCACAGACGATGTAGCAGAGCTGCAGGTGTGCACATGATGAATCGAAACCAAATGTTGCAAAAATATTTTCGCCATAAAATCGTGGCTCTACCAATCACTGACCACGAAGCAGAACTGCAGATAAGTACGTAAGGCACCCAAACTAACTGAGGTAATATTCTTTTCGCGAAAAACGGGAGTCCCTAGTTATGTATAGAGACACTGGTAAATCGCGGGAATAGTTGATTGTTAGCTAGGCTCCAACATGCTATGTATAACACTGAAGGTTTTGCACCTATATTGACTATCGTTGGGGGTCGGAAATTTTCGCGGATTCAATTATCTGTATACTAGAGTCCATTGTACTATGCATACTCAAACCTCGTCTATTCGTTCATTGTCCGCTGTTCCACTGAGAGCAGCTGGTTGACAAATGGCCGGAACTTGGGTATACACAGGAAAATGCATTCTAACATGCAGGTCACTGAATCTACGAAATTTTCCGACCCCTAGCTATTCAACATACGCAATTAGAACTGAACAGTTTTAACACAGAACGTGTGTGATTTGCCAGAAAACTGTTCACACGTGTTACGACTGAGATACTACAGTGTATTGGAGACTATGTTAAATATTTTCGCAATTTTCCAGTGTCTCTAATTATATATTATAGCTAGAGAAAGGAGTATTTCGCGAGTTCAACGACATGCATGTTAGAATCCATTGTCCTATTTATACACAAGCCTCGGTCATTTGTCCATTACCTGCTACTCACTGGAGCAACAGACAATGAAAGGATGGACGGGCTCCAGTATGTATAGAACATTAGACTCTAACGTGTCGGTCATTGAACTCGCAAATTGTTCCTTTCCCTAATTATAGCAACCAACATCACAAATATATTTTTCTTCTTTACGTAGACTAGTGAAAGTTGTTGGTAAACGATGATAGTGTGTGTGGACCACAGAAATTTTGCTACATAATTCTGGTATAAATTCGCTGTCGATATTAGAAACAGAAATAAGCAAGGAATTGAGTAGCGAATTAAGGACAGTGTGTACCGGGCTTTAAAATTCACGAAAGCTCTGTGATTGGTCAGTCTACACCTCTTACAGACACCAGCGCTCTAGCGGCAGAAAATTTCCCTATGACAAACTTTCAACATAGATCTTTCTAACCTGTAGTAAAATTATCGTTAAGCGCGCCGTCTATCCGCGCGCGAGAGGATCAAAAGCGACGGAGCAGTAAGGTCGAACTTGAAGCGTGCATCAAATGCCGCGTCGCCTCAACGAGCCCAAAGCGTGCAAGTTTCCCGCCCAACCGTTTTTACTATGGGGCACTAAGCGGTCACCATACAATTTTATTGGTGGAAAGTCTGCAACTATGTTCAGTGCAGGTCGCAATCTGAGTTTCACATACATCCGGTTAGTACATTTTGAAGTACGACAGTCTGAAAAGGCCGTTTTTAGCTCTTAACAACGAGGTTCCGACATTGTCTGAAGTATGTTTTCTTTTCGTACTTTGGCACAATGGGCACACATAGAATTTTTTCGTAGAAAATACCTATTTACGAACACACTGCAATGTATTTGAAGCGTGAGGTAGGCGGCTGCCATACATATGCCTACAACTTTTGTTTTCTCGGAGTACTCGGTGGCGGGACGGTGGTGGGTACTGGAGCGACGCGACAGACGGCGACGACAGCTGGAGGTAAGGCTAGACGTGCTTTGATCGCCTCAGTGGCCGCGTGTTGACGGAGAGCGACGGTCGACCGCACCGACCTGGCGAGACACTGGCCCACTTTCTCATCTCTCAGGTAGCTGGCTGCAGCCCAGCCTCCCGGTCTGTCTGGACCACTGTCCTCTCGCTAGCACGATAACGGCCCAGTACAACTTGCCACATCAAAAACTGTTCCTTTGGTCAGCTTTGGCTGTATTCCATGTGATAGTACTAAATGCGCTATAACTTTGTCGAATATTCATTTAAATATCTGATCGAGGAGTTTGCCGCGGAAAGATTTTTTTCGCAATTTTGTTACAGAATATTTAGGAATACAGAAGTGAAATACCCGGTAGGACAGCGAACTCAGTCACACACGCCAGCAAAATGGCATCCCTGGCCAGCAACATGGCGGAAACACCTACTGCCAACCAGTGTACGGCGACTGGCCTGCTAGACTGCAGCCCAGCCAACAGGAAACCTTCCGTAACATGCAGGAACCAAACATACACGGGGCTGGTATCAATGACCTCAGTCAGCCAACAAGCGGCGAAGTTCGCGCGTGTCAAACGAGCCGCCACTTCATTTTACGTCTGTATTACTAAGGGCCCTTATATTTTTGCGAAAAGAATTTTGCCGCACTTTGTTTCGGTGTCTTACGCTCACGTATGCAGTTTTACTTCGTGGTCAGTGATTGGATATTTTAACTCTCGTGAGCCTTGGGATTCTACCGGCAAATCACAGACGTGTGGTGTTGCAGGAACGTTATTGTAATTGGCTCAGTCAAATGAGATACTGCTCTTTACATAGACACGCTACCAATGACCATGAAGCAGAATTGCAGATATGTACGTAAGGCATTGAAACGAAGTGGGGCATATTTCTTTTCTTTTCGCGAAAAATAAGGGTCTCTATGTATTACTACTTAGCAGTTGCGGTGCGGCTCGAGGGTTGTTGGCAGGGAGGGCGCAAGTTGTCGAGAACTGTAAGCTCCTGTGAACGCGCCAACATATACCAATGACCATGACATAGGCTACTTATTGTGATGTGACCAGTCAGTAATAAGTGGTACCTACATACCAGAGTGTCAGTGGCTGTAGCGCCAACTAGCGCACAACCATATACAGTTATCTACAACTTGTGCCCTGCCTGGCAACAACCCTAGAGCCGCCACTGCTATTTTGTCTGTGGCCTTACCCATAGCCATCTTTAGTAGAAGGCCGCGGCTTTAGATCTGGCATCCCTGGCAGGAAGTGTCATCTTAACACTTCTTTTCGCTCTCCAAAGGCAATGGCTGTACTTGATTAGTTATCCTGCTCTACATACCGGTGAATCAGGGGAAGCCACTGCCTTCGGCGAGACAAATAAGTGTTAAAATGACCCTTCCTACCAAGGTTGCCAGATCTAAGGCCGCGGCTTTCTACTAAAGATGGCTATGCCTTACCGTGTACATCGGCAGTTCTTCGTGGTAGCTGCCAGTGTGTCTTTGTTCAGACACGTTTCTCACTTGACTGACAGCATTGGTCTGTGATCTGCCAGTTGAACCCCAGGACCAATTATATAGGTTATTCGCGATAAACTGAGCACTTTCGAAGACAATAATATCAAAAGTAATAATTAGGGCCACGATTTTGTCGCGAAAAGATTTTTGCCCCACTTTGTTTCAATGTCTCTCGTGCACATCGGCAGCTTTGATTCATGTTTATTGGCAGCGTGTCTTTGTTCAAACATGTTTCTTATTTGACTTCACCAATCAGAATAAGATTATTGTGACTCCTAACGTCTGTAATTTGCCAAGGCAAGATAGAATAAAATTATCCAATTACGTGCGATGTAGCAGACCTGCAAATGTGCACATGACGCATCGAAACCAAATGTTGCAAAAATATTTTCACCATAAAATCGTGGCTCTAGTAATAATTAAAAATGTTATTTAGAGAGCTCTCAGACATTAACTGTTAACCACGGTACAATCTATACACTTGAACAATTACGTAGACATTTTTGTTTCTACTAAAATGTGGCAGGGAAATATAATTTAACTGAAAAGACAAAAAGTAACTAGGGCTTCGAAAGTGCTAATTTTCCCCCGACTGACTTACATTTGAAACATCCAAACACTGGCCATGAAGCAATGATGCAATGTACACATATGGCGCCATTGAAACCAAATGGTACAAAAATCTTTTCGACTCATAACCTTTAAATTAACAATTTTTTTTGTATAGGGTTAGACGATGCGTAACTAGAGAACGGAAAATTTCGTGAATAGATTTAGGGACAAGGATTCGATTATAATTCCGCGACCAGCCGGCAGGACTCCACAGTGCTGTATACACTATGTCTTCAGCTACTTGTACAACGGATGCTGCTATAGAGAGTGACCAGTTGTATAAACGAGAAGGTAGCGCGGGAGTCTGTGAGTGTTTACATGCAGGTCTGCTATTGGTTCACAATCATCAAGGAAGAGTTTTAATAACAGTGGTCCAATCGCGAAAGTAATTAATGTGAACAAGATTTAAACATCTGAAGTATATTTCTCAAAAGAATTAACGACATTTCCGGGTGTCTAGCAATGAGATTATTGACTGAGAGTAGGTTGTTGCCATATACTATCCACAAATGAAACAACAGAAATATTGCAGAACGTAAATAGACTATTTGTAGATGGAAGTCCATTAGTGCTTCGTGCACAGTGTTTTCCGCTAGTAAGCCAGATGTTGGCAGAGGAAGGATATTAGCTGTGACCTCTTTCGGCGCACCAGTGTTGCTGTATGCGCTACACGACCAACTGGTTTCCAGCTGAATGCCATTGATTGAACATTTGAAGCAACCAAGACGCATCGCATTTTCTTTAAGTCCCAAGGTAGATCTTAAACAACATCGGGTTACTGTCACGTTTACGATTAGCCTTTGACTTTGTTGACACCTCTTGGAGGGTGCGAAACCAATAATAAAGAAGCAACTAAACACAGGCCGAATCATGTGGCATCACTATACCAGAGAGCAGACAATGAGGAGCTGTCGTCTGCTTGAGTACACAGGTATTTCTGGAGACTTACTTTATTCAGTTTTTTTTGTGAATATTTAAGCTTTTTTCCTTCGTTTTTAAAATATTAACTCTTCATGGACTTTCTGGCCTTCCGGAGTTTCTTTTACTTACGATTCCGTTTCTTAATTTTTCACTATTCTCTTATTTCAACTGCTTATAGTAAACTTTATATCTGTTTTGGTCCCTTAAATCAAGTTTTTATCTTAGGTACAATTTCATACATAACATAAAATAGCACTGTTTTTGTCGTCTTTATTAAAAACAGCAACTGTCGTAAAATAATGTACTCATACGAGGTACCCCATTGTTGTATATCAAGAAAACCTTTTTTCTGCCATTATACACATTTACTAATAGTTTAATTTTAACTATACAAACTAGTTCTTACAGTTTTAACACGTATACATCATCGTTTGTATCTGAATTTTTCTGTTGCAATACACTAAACGAATTTTTAAATTTTTGTCCCTGAAATATCACATATTTTGTTGTCAAAATAAGGCAAAATGAGGCAAAATATTTTTTTGTTAGCAAACGGTACATTATTTTAAAAAATGGTCTGGCAAAATTGTGTATCGTTGGACTGTACACAGTCTCGAAATTTTTCCAAATCATTTGGTTAAAAAAATATTTGAGTTTTTTTGCGATTGAAGTACATGAAAGATCACGGTCGTTAACCATTGGTATTTTGCTTCTTGAGATGCTGTTTATGGTAAAGTGAGCGTTTCTGAATACCTCTGTGAAGCAGCTGGGAAGTACAGTACAGATATGACAGAATGTTCACCCAGCAAGCAACTAGTCTGCCGGCTTACTACTGGCAGACCTCGCGCGCAAGGCAACAGCTGTTCTTCGCGACCTGTCTGACTGGAAGCCTCTCTGCTACGACCGCCCTGTTGCCTCGGGTCATCTCGCAAGCAGCTGACGAGGAAGCCAGTTGTTAGGGTGACCGACCGCGTCCGAAAACCAGCCATCGTCAACTCACTGAGTGGGCAGTGGGTTGTTGCCAGGTAGGACTGAAGATCCTAATTGAAGGTGTTCACGCAGTTCAAAACTTGAAGCAGAAAGAAAGTATATTTAAGAAGCAGATTCACTAATATTGACAATACAATAGCGAGATAATGTGTCTACGTTTAGCCAATACTAGCAAATTTCGAATATTATATTTTTTGCTGTACTCATTGTTGTGAAGGGTAGGCCTATTGTTTAAAGAATTTACTAAAATTATGAGAAAATAATCCACGAGAGACATGTTAACGTTGTCCCGCTGGTATTTACAATTAAAAACAGAAATTACGTGCAAATTGTGTATCTTTGAGTTAATAATGCCTTTTAGGCCAGGTGGTGATTTTCGAGTAAATTTCGGTCGAAGCCAATGTAATGGGCAAAGTTCTAGGTTCTACAGCTTACGTTTTAATTCTTAAGTTTTAACAGAGTGAACATCTTAACAATACAGTTCTGACGAACGAGCCGTTTTCCAATGACATGGAACACCTGATTTTCCGAACAGAATTTAGCTTCAATTCGTTTAAGTACTCTACGGGCACATCTGCAGCTCTGATTCGTGGTTATTGGACGGGTGTCTTTATGAAGTGGCGTCCTTTTTAAACCAGACTGCGTCAATCAGAGCACGGTTACTGCAACACCACACGTCTGTGATTTGCGGATAGAACCTCAAGCCATGTGGCAGTTGAAACATCCAATCACTAACCATAAAGCACGTAAATCACTGATACAAGTTGATGCAAAATCCTTTTCACCAAAAATCTTTGGCTCTGTTCTTTTCTGTCTGTTCCATGTTCTGATACAAATTCTTCTCAGAGGTTGCACAAATCCAGATGTTACACGTAGGGACCAGAAAAATTCGTGTTTTAAATTGGGCTTAGGCTAGAATTCAAACTACCTAATAAGTTTATACAACTTTCGTAAAAGGCACCTAGAGTAATTTGCCAACTCCTCGAGGGTGTTGCCAGTAATAAAGAAGCAACTTATTTAAGACTCAACCACGTCGTACTTATGTGTCAACGAGTAGCCAAATGAGCAGCTGCAGTCAGTTTGATTGCACAGGTAGGCCTATTCTTGAAGGATTAACCTACAGGTCAGTGAAACAGCGAAATTTTCCAGTTTCTAGTCATAAAAAATTATCAGGTACAGATAATGCCGAGAAGTAGACCATTCGCAAAATGAATTACATTTCTTAATTTATTACAATTTACATTAACAGTCCACGTAAAGTATACAACCCTTGCGATTCACACAATTAGACATATATTTACAGATATTATTTCCAGGTAATCTCCAAATTTACTATTCTTAAATACAATTTATAAAGCCCTCACTCCAAAATCAGTCCTCCGATCGCATAAGTCTCTATCTAGACATGCCTTGCAATGATCAGTTACAATCCAACCTGTTCGCCCGCTCTCATACTTACACCACTCCAACAGTGCCACCGTCGTCCACACTTGGGCAGTCTCTCCTTGATCCACCGGTCTCACCTCGCCCCTCGCCACCAAGTCCATCGCGTATACTCACAGGCTAAATGCCACAATCACTCTGCCACTGCTAGGAGTAGGCTGGATTTTATAATCCTCTGTGACTACATCCAGAATACTCTCATAGTGTTTTTTCAGGTCCCTACTCGCAGCTCGCCGAAAATGCTGGTTGATGTAAGCAGAAATTTTCAGATGTTGCGATAACATTCAGTTGCATCGGAGCTAAGTGCCTGTCAAGTATGACTGACAGGTGCACTCCCATTCAGAAGGCACGTGACGTCAGCCATGCACGAGCGCCCACGTCGAAAGGGGCGGGAAGACGGGGAAGGAGTATGGGCGCAGTCCGCCGCCTCGTTGCCAGGACTGGAGTTAGCAACTGGGGGAGGGACAGGTGGCATGGCTTACCAGGTCGCTCAGTCCAATGTCGTCGAGAGCGCTGAATCATTACAATATATTTCCCTACAGAAAACAAGGACTTGTATAAAATTATAATTCAACAAATTATACTTTTTCCCCTAATTTTACTAACCCGTTTCATGTAATGACCGCAAGCAATACACTTAATGTTACATTGAAAGAAGCTCTCTCATAAAATATTCTAAAACCGCTAGTTTGTTCAGGGTGGATATTTAAGAAACGAGCCACAGAAAGAAAAAGCTCTGCCTAATATGACATGACTGGAAACGATGAACGGATGATCGTTATCGTAGTTTGTACAGTGTGCGTGGATATTGCGATACCCTACAACATAGAGAGCCAGTAACGAATGTTTGTCAGCACACCAGTTGAATTACGTAAGGATTGTTTTAAATTTGACTTAACATCTCTTTAACAGCGAGGTCATTAGTGACATTGACAAGCTAATTTTCACAAGGGCATGCATTAGGAAAGGAGTTGGCCATGGTCTTTGTTAAGTACACTATCCCAGCATTCGCCTGGAGTGATTTAGGGAATAGTGACAATTAACACTCGTGTCGGTTAAAAAACCGAGCTGGTCTTTTGGCGACTAAATGCTAGTGATTTTAAAATGATAAAATTTTAGTGTCAGTGAATTTCACCTGTCCAGTAACAGATTTTCTGTGAATTCTACGGAATCATCAGTCAGGAACATAATGTTAACGGGAATTTCAGTGTGATTATGATTGATGTCACTGACAACGTATTCAGAGTGCATGGAAAGCCGAAATCAGGATGGCCGGATTTGAGGATTGGGAAATAGATCCCGTGTCATTCCATCTGCGAGTATGTTACCGTTGCGCTACCTCGTTCGGTCGATGGAATGCTGGGTCGTGGAAAAGGTGGGAGATGTATGGCGGGATGAGGAGGGGAGTGGATAAAAGGTTATAGGTGTCGGTAAACTTCCCCAGCGTGGGCCCGTCGTGTGGGACGCGCGCAGGCGGTAGGTAAGCTGTAACGGGTCCAGGAAAAGGATTCCTCAGCAGTGTTGCAACCTCCTGAGGTTGGACATACAACTTCTTTCCATCCCACACCACGTTGAGTCACTTCTGATGCTTCCTGAACTCTGAGAGAGAACTCTTTATTGGCTGTTGGGCGACTGAACAGAAGAGATGAGGGTACAGAAACGAAGCAAACTATCGACGCTCTTGATGAAAGCATACTAAATGGCTCCACATAATTTATTACGATAACATTTGATTTTGCTTTTCCGCAACTTTAAATATTTTGTCAATACACAATAACAGTTGAAAAACGATTTTAGAATCCGTTTTTTGAAACGCAATAATTGTGGTAAAAATCATTGTGTATTTGCCATAGAAGCATATCGGGAAGATATACTAAAATAAGCCCATTTAAATACTTTCCATTTATGTTAAAATTTGCAGAACAAAAGCAAAGCCATCTATTGATGAAACCTACAGTTAATCTACATATACTTCTCAAATTCTGTTTGCAAGTTTTTTCCGAATATATTTCAAACATACCTGTTATATTTTTCATGAAATCTTAGCACTCGAGGATAAAACGATGCACAGAAATAAAGATTTTTTTATTATAACGTACGTAATAAACTATTGGTCGTAAACGGCCATCGTGACTTTGACTTAGGTTTTCAGTTTATCGGAAACGTAAAGTCAAGGCTGCTTGACTTTACGTTTGGCAGCGCTATTGTGTACGGCCCCATAAGAAGTCAAATGTTAAAGACAAATGCTGAAGATTTTAATTGTGTATAGGGTTCAGGCCGGTTAAGGCTCCATGTTTGTCGCCATATTGTATTATTTTATTTTTCGCCTTGATGAAGTTCTGGGAAGAAAAATGTGAAATTTGATATTATATCGTGAATTGTATTTTCATTGTACTACAGTAAAATCATCACTGTTGAACTTTTATCCAATATTTATGTCGTAACCAGACTGTTTGCGGCTTAAATATACGTTATAAGTGGCGAAACAGACTAAGTAGTAATACAGACGTGAAATAACGTGGCGGCTCGTTTGATACGGGCGAACTTAGTCTGTTATTGGCTGCCCGAAGTTGTTGTTACCAGCCTCCCGTCTGTTTGGCTCCTGCATGTTACTGCATGTTTCCTATTGGCCTGGTTGCCGGCTAGCAGGGCAGCCGCCTTATGCTGATTGACAGTAGGGCGTAGGTGTTACCGCCAAGTTGCTAGCCAGGGAAGCCATTTTGCTGGCGTGTGTGACTGAGTTCGCTGTCCGGCTGGTTTCACTTCTGTATTCCTAAATATTCTGTGGTAGGGAAAAGAAAATTTCGTGAATTCAATGACCTGCAGGATAGAATCTATTTTACTATGACTACTCAAGCCCCATCTGTTCGTTAATTGACTTCTGCTCCACTGATTAGCAGCTAGTGGACAAATGGTCGGGGCTTGTGTATGCATAGGATAGTTGATTCTAACATGTATTTAATTGAATTCGCTAAATTTCCCTGTTCCTAGTTATAAGTTCAAATGCAATGTTTGTACTGTAACGCACGGTAAATAAGAATTCACGCTGTAGTAACCAATTTAGTAATATTTCTTCTCAGAATGTAATAAAGGCGGAAAATAGAGTAATGCGATATGACGGGCGACTGATGCTAAGTCTGAAGGGTATTCAAGTGCGATAAAAACGTAAATTTAATTTTTATGAAATAGTGTAAGTTTTTAAGACGATACTTGTGAGTACAATTTTCTTTCACTGAACAATTTTAGTTCTCATAGTTATCTCGTAACGGTGAATCAAAATCAAAATTTGTTTGTTACGCTGCCATGCAAATAGTGTAAACCAACTGACCTACTTAAATGAATTAATTCACTGTGAACTTACATCCCATGAACTATGCAATATAACATTAAAAACCCACAATATTTTTTTTAATCGCAGAAGTACAGAAAAGTCATCCAAAGTCAACCATTTTTATAGTACAAAAATAGTTCATGGGATGTTTTTTAATGTTTTAGTACGTAGTCCATTGCAAGTTGTATCACTGGGAATTATTTCACTTACGTAAGTCAGCTGGTTTTCTCTATTTGCATTGCAGCAGAATATGCAAATTTAGACTTGACGGCACCGTTATGAGAAAACTATGAGAGCTAAAATTGTTTCGTAAGAGGAAACTATACTCACAAGTATCGTCTACAAAACTAACACATTTTTGTATAAATATAAAATTATGATTTGTTGCACTTGAACGCCCTTAAGAGGCATATATACCTGGTACGTGAACGACGTTGTAACGTGCAAGGTTTATTATTTTCTGCGCGAAGCCACTTGAATTACTTCCAGTATGTTTATCTACGAAAAGAATACACAGTTGAAATTATGCTTATATCGTTTTAAAAAATGTAACACGCCTATTATTAACCTCATTTAGCAGGCCCTCAAATTGGCTTTAAAAAAATTGCTTTTTTAGACTGCTGTAACTACACAAAAACCGCCCGAGTTCGTAAAACACAACGTTGGGAGAAAGCGCTGGTCTTCACTTCAAACTTCGTGGTTGAAAGTCGCATAAGAAAGAGAGTAATACGAGAACACTACACGCCAGTTCGGCTTGTTGCGAATGGAAGTGAAGCAGTTCCCGTCGGCAGTGGCAAGCTGAACCTTATCGCTCCACTGTCTCTGTGCATCAAACGCGGAAAACTACATCCGGTGTATAACCCTCTTAAGGGGGAGTGTTAGACAAATGTACTGTATTTTCAGTTTGTGGGCCATAACATACATTCAAATTGTATTATCAAAATTTTCTCTTCGACAAAGCATAGAATATACTCTTGGTAAACTACTTGACATAAGTAATAATGGATTATTTCATTAATTTGTCACGCAGAATCATTGCAAGAGAATTGTTTTAAGTTAACCTATAATTCCCTTGCAATGTTTCTGAATAACAAATTAATGAAAGAATCCATTATTATTTATGTCAAGCAGTTTAACAAGAATATATCATATGCTTGGTCGAAGAGAAAATTTTGATTATACAATTTAAATACATGTTATAGCTCAAAAACTGAAAATACAATAAAATTGTCTAACACTGCCCCTTAAGAGTGCGTGTAGATAAATAAACGCTGAAAACATTAATTGATTTTCTACACTTTTTTCCGAGATCAATATGGATAAAATGCTCAATGACAATCCTATATAATGGTATTTACCAACTTTATGAGGAAATATTTATCCAGAATTACTAATTTGTTACGCGTGATCTCTTGCGCCGCAGCTAAATGAAAAAAATAATGATAAACGTTTGTTTTGTATTTCTACTTTTACTTTTGATCGATTATCATTATTTCTTTTCTTTATTTGTTGTTGACTAATTCCTTATGGGATCTCTTATGTTCTGTTGTTTTTGTTTATGTACGTGTTGACTACAGTCAACTCGGCATGTTTTCTCCTTTTTTGTATTTCGTTGTTTGTTTTTCTTAGTTTCTTTCTAAGATTTCTGGGACAACAAAATATTGCAACGGCGTATGTACAAAATAATACAGTTTATTACACATCTCTTGTCACCCTTCACAAGCACTAAAGACCTCGACGTTAAGCGTTGAACCAACATTTCTCACTCACTAAATATAAAATACTGCGTGTCGCCCTGGTACTTTAAACATTCTGTATCAAAATTTTTCCTTTAAAAACTAGAAATAAAACTCCTAAATTTAATGGTTTCACCGTTACAAAATTTGCACTAAAATTAGAAGCTCCTATTCCGACTTGAGAACATTCTTCATGACGCTTGACTATTTTTCGCAATTAAGAGAAATTTAAAACAACTTTGTACGTTTCCGAAAAGAACAGCAGAATCTCTATAGTGTTTGACAGACGAAGCAGACTAAGATCTTTCCAAAATAATTTTCCTGTTTAATTGTTTACATGAAACTACAGTTGCGCGACAATTTTTCTGAGATGAGTATTCTCCATTAAAGCTCAGAATTTTAATATGTACAGAAGCGCATGAATTTAGCCTATTCATATGGCAGTAGTTTAGATTTCTCTGTTCTATAAATACACTGGCCACATTTTATTACCAATTGTGTTTTGCCCCAAGAATGACTACTTTATCATGAAATATATTTTAATATATTTGTTTTAATTAGACAATGAAACAAATACTTTAGTTTCATCATATAGATTTTGTCGGACTCATCTGTACCTTTATTTCAATGCAGTCTCCGAATGAAATTCTAATCAGACGTCGGCTGTTCACAGAAGTGACTGTATACGTTATTTGCGTTTGGTCCATGTAGAATAAATTCCCAAAACTCACGTACCTTTAATTTTCGGGTTCTGGAGTCTTTTACGAAATAACGAACACTTTTATTTGGCCCATGGAGTTGATACAGGCGTGGGATTGGGAGCATGGCCCCTCCCGAAACTGTTCCAAAAATACTAAACCAAAACCAAATAAATACCAAACAAAATACTACAAAAAAATTACCTCATACTTTTATTTACCTCATACTTTTCCTAGCGTTTTACCAAATTCAACACAACATTTAAAACACAATAATGGCAATGCGATTTTATGTTGCTTATTTTTATTATATCAGGGCAAATGTCCTTTTTAAAGCATAATTTACCCTTAAAAATACACAATTTCTTAAAGTGAAATATTAAATTCGTTTAGTTCGTAAACTCCTTAAATAGCATCATCTTGCACGTTCTTCCCTCCCATTTTTGGCTTGGGGTGTGGATATGTCTACTTTTTAAGACATAGTTCCTTCCAAGATGTAGAACTGGATCCGCCCTTGATTGGGCCACAGTCATCTCGCCGTACCATTGCATGAACACAAGTTAGTGCAGAAATATTTCCACTAAAATATGGGGTTGTTATTTATAAGCTAACTGGAATAATTCGCGAAGATCGCTATGGACTATGGATAGAGTCCCGGAAATTTCGCTGGTTCAACGACCAGTCGGCTGGACTGCACAGTCCTGTATATACTCTCTGTCTTCAGATACTTGTACGTTGACTGCTGCTCCAGTGAGTGGCCAGTTGCACCTATGAGAAGGTAGTGCGAGAATCAGTGAGTGTTTTCATGCAGGTCTGCTACTGGTTAATAGTTCTCAAGGAAGAGTTTCATTAACAGTGGTCCAATAGCGAACGTAGCTAACGTGTATTGGAGTTTGAAATGTAACGTCTTCGCAAATGAATTCGCGAAATTTCCGGGTCTCTAATCATGGATCATTTTATTCACTACTCGGACACTTTGATTGGGTCAGAACATAGGCGTCTATAGAAGAAAGCCACGGCCATTTCTGCCAAGAAGAGTCGATTTAACAGCGTCTCAAGCCTCCAAAAGTCAATGACTTTCCTTATTTAGCCAATACAAAGGACACAATAACGAATCAGGGCAAGCCTCTGCTGATGATAGTGAGACCAAAGAAGTGACGCTTCTTGGCAGAGTTGTCCTATATGACTGCGTCGTAGTCAATGATTGGATGTTTCTAACTTTATGCGTCTTGGGTTTCTATCCGCTAATCACAGACGTATGGTGTCGCAATAACCTTGTTCTTATTGGCACAGTCAAATAAGTGAAGCCTCTGCACAAAGACACGCTGCCAATAACCACGCAGCAGAGCCGCAGGTGTGGACATCATAAGGCATTGAAACAAAGTGATGCTAAAATCTTTTCGAGAAAATCAGGGGCCCCTGGTCAGAATCATCTCGCCCTTCAATTGAACGCTGTCATGCAATTATAGACCAACCAACATGATACAAGTTTTGAGATGTAACTACATTCTGCTAATGCAATTAGTCAACTACTTTGAAAAACTATAAGAGGGTGAATTCCTGGGCTCAGTTTTAAATAGCCTATTTCTATCTCGTTGTATTAGTGTTTCTTGAAAACTTACTTTGAATGTTATCACATTTTTTCTTGGTCTGTAATTGCCTAACTACTTTCAACTGTTACAGGGTCAGCCATTTTGCTTCCGTAACTGTTGTGTATATGTGTGTGTGTGCGGGGGGGGGGGGGCAGAACCCACGTCTTCCTACGCCAGCCTTTGCCGCAACTCCTGCGGTCGGTCCGTGGGTGCTAGCTGCAATCGCCCACGTGATGTTTGCGTAACTTGGCACTCGCCCAGCACATCGCCAAGACGCCCAGGGGTTCGCCGAAGACCTCCCCCTCCTGACCCCTCCACGAAGGTCCACTTCTCGACGACGGCTACCTGCACGGACCCAACCTTCGCCAACAACGTCCTCGTTCGGCCGCGGCTCGGCGTGTAAGGTCAGCGCCGGTCATTCCTCCAGCCATGCGCGACGATAACCACAGCCGCACATAAACCTGCTCCCCTCCCCCGTCGTAAGACATACATAATTCTTCGCGAAGTTCATGTGTGATGTTCGAGCAATCCGACCGCTAATATCTCTGTAGGAAGTTTAAGGAATGTCACTTGGTTACCCAGGGTAGAGCGAAATTTCAACCTGGGGCGCTATACAGTCAAGAGGCCGTATAGCAATTTTCGTCACCATATTTTTATTTTTATATTTGTATAAGATATTTGTTTTCTTATTTTAGTTACAAAATTTTACTAAATTTTACTCTTAGAATTTTTTATCTCTCGTAATTTTTTTTGCGCAAGGGTTTCTTAAATTAAAAATTTGCATTTTTTTTAAGGACTACCCACAAACCAACTCACTTACCAAGCTAAAAATAATTCACACTAAATTACTAGGTTGTAGACTACAAGTTAATTTATGTTAAACCAGTGAATAAAAAAAATATATATATATATATATAATTACTGAATTTTAATTTTTTTTAAATTTCAGAATTTTTATAAAAAAAATATTCTTTGTTTTTACGTACGAGAAATCGTTGCCTGTGACATCTCTATCCACTGTGTATTTTTTCAATTTGGTCTGCCAGTTGGTTTTAGTGTCATCCTTAAGACCGCTCTGTACAGGTAGTGACCTTGATGTGAGCTCCTCATGCCACGTGTTCGAGCAGTCCGGGAGGCGTGTCGAAGGGACGAGGGCGCGGCTTCGGCTTATCACTGTGACGTAACTAGAGGAAGTTGCAGTGGAGGGGGTACGAGCAATATGCCTATCACTTCCCCTCCTTCATATGTGCTCTTGTCGCCCTGAGGAGAAGGTCATGCTAAAAGAAGCTAACCGGGGTGTCGACTGTCGAGCCGGCCGGTACAGCGCCTCTTGTATCTGAGTAACGACGTGATGGCTTTGGTGGCGCGTGGCGCCATATATGTCGTACAATAACCGTGCTTCATTATACACAAACAGAATATTCGCAATATTTAGCCCTCGGCAAACTGTTTTGAGAGACTGATTATGTTATTTTACTAGACAATGGTTTTATGGATTTAATTTATTTATTAAGTCCGCGAACTGTTAGCTTCGATATGAAGATTTCAAAGGTTGATAGGATTTTAATGTGACTGTGTTTGTAGAGAACATAACTGAAGTCTAACAAATATAAATTATATGTATAGCTCCGATTTAGCAGATCTATTAGCTTGTAAATTAGAATACGCACTAAACAATTTCTGATTTGTGTTGTTATAC